>MU865346.1:0-178215 GCA_033297215.1 Podospora fimiseda | reverse complement strand
ATCTACTCTCAGTAGCTCTTTGTTAGAACAACCTGTTGTTGACAGTGAACCCTCTGTCTGAGACGCTTGCCACAACCTTCGATTATCCTGTCAAGTTACCCTTTGGCGTACTGCCTTGCAGTCTGTACCCGAACTCGGTGCAGGTTGTAACATTCCTATTGCCTGTACCGGGTTAGGGTTGTATATGCCGGATGGGAGGTTGCAGCCGGATGGGAGCCTGTTTTAAGTTTGAACCCTTTTGAGGGAGCCTAGCCTACAGGGTATATTATACCACTACGGTAAATTACAACGGCACAGATTGGCCAATCCGAGAGAAGGAGGCCTCTTACTCCCGACACAATGATACCTTATGCCCAAGTTTCAGCGGTACCGTGACTTGCAGGAGTTTAGTTGTCCCCCTACTGACAGTTCACACCATCCCGACGTCTGATGTCCCCGTTTCCCTGATCGAGAAACCAAGACTTATGTAGCTCACCGAACTTCTATGGCTCGACCTGAGCCTTCTCTTCTCATGAAACTTAAACCCAAGCCACAATATAAGGGATAGAAAGACCTTGAACAAATAATTTTTAGTAGACAAAATACTGATCATCCCGACTGTAAACCTATAACTTACCACGCCAGCAGCGGCAATAAAATACCTCGAGTTAAACCATCATCAGCGGGAATCCAACACCCAAGTTGTTGAATAGACTTAGGTACTTACCACTTTATGGAAGGACTATTGGCAAAAACATCCACATTCATCCCAAAGAACCCCGACAGAAAAGTCAGAGGCAAGAAAATAAACCTAATCCAACTCAGTCGCCATAAGCTCGCGTTAAGCTCAAGTGACAAGCGGCTATCTCGAATGGCAATTGACTTGTATAGCTATTTGGTTCCCCGTTCATGTTAGATGAAACTGATCTGTTACCGAGAGAGAACAGAGTTTTAAAACTTACCATATCCAACAAGTTGTTTGTCGGTAGAACCAGTTGCTCCCCTATTCTCGTCTTAGTTGTCTTGAGTGTAGCCAATACCGAGTGAAAAGAAATGGCTGGAAGAACTGGGTAATTGTCCGGCGGGTCCTGTGCGGCATCTTTCTCTCGCGCACTGCGATACTCACGAAGACTTTGAACCGCTTTGTCGAAATTCTGTTAAAATTCCAGCAGACCATCTTGATGCGCACGTGCAAATCGTTCAAGAGTTTTGATGCTGTCCACAAATCATTTGACAGTGGCTCATCGTCTGGTCGAGCGGAGAGGGAATCTTCCTGAAGTCATCAAGTTGTTAAGTACCGAACGTCTCGAGAGTCATGAATATTGGACTAACTAAAGAGTTTTGATAGAAAACCACTCTATCCACCAATGTGAGCCATCTGCTACTCAAATGTTTGGATATGCTGCTGATGTGGTCCAAGACAGTTTGATAGACAAGGTGTTGAGATAACGATATATGGCTATGGCGTTCCAGTGTTTTCCCAAAGTCTAGTGAGGTGAACCGAAATGAACGTCGGCAATGGTGAGAGTTTTCTGCTATTTATAACTAAATAAATCAAAGGCTCACACTGGCTTTGCTCATCCACACTGTGCCAAAGACCAATGGACAATCTGCGACAGCATGCTCGAAATGCTTGGTGTGTTGCTGAGTTTTTGGGGTTTAGCAAGACCGAATGACGCTTCATCGAACAGTCATTCTTTGAGCAAATTGAAAGGTAATCGAGCGAGAAACGGGTTCTGATGGGTATATGGAGACCATCGGGGTATATTTGACGTGGATGACTTGCATTTCCAGGCCATACACGACAAGCTGTGTCTGTGACTCCATTAAAAAACGAAGCATGAGATGCATAGCATACGAAGTCAACCTGTTCGCCGTCACCTGTGTTCGTTCCCATTCCCGGAATCTCGGGTGCATTGATGGTATGGCTAGGAGAAAAGTCAGCGGAAATACTAGAAGAGCGAGATTAGGGGTGAATAACCAGCATGACTCGCATCAAAGGAGGACAAGATCCGCCTTTGGGCTAAGATTACATCAGCCTTCGAGAGCCTTCGTTGCTGCATCGTAGGGTGCATGTGCTCACGGTTCTGAGAAAGTCGTCAAAGCCCTTGCCTATCCTGAAACATGTTGGACTTTGTTGAAGTCCATTGGGCTGGCAATAGTTCCATTCGATCACTTGATAAGGAGGTTCAGAGTAATTGAAACTGGGGAGTTCAGTAGGACCGACGGCAGACATGGTGATATGCAATGTTGGCGTTGCGTTTCAGGGCCTTGATGAAAACAATTGTTCAATGGAATTTTTGCGTAGATCAACCAGTAATTACATTATATACGAGTAATGTGCTATCGTAAATCCAGAATGCCTCGTGCGGGGTTCGGATGCAGCGGATGAATTGGAGACTTGGGGCTGAGCACATGTTGTACCGGACGAGGGATTGTTGCCCGAGATCTATGTGATCTTAAAAAGCCAACAAAATGGTTGCCAGAACCACAAGACCCAGAATGGGCTCAATTGTCCATCTTCCAAGACCCCCTGCTGTGGTAATTGTCTGCTGAGCACTTGTTAGTTGTTGATCCAAGATTGTGGGGAGATCCAAGCATACAGTGATGGTTTCTGCAGGAGCAGGTGTTTGGGTCGCAAGCGCTGGAGGTGGTGTGGTTGAAATGGCGGCAGAAGGGAGTTCGGTAGAATCAGAGGCACTCTCGCTGGGAGATGCACCCCCAGAAGGCAACGGAGAGGGGGTAAAAGAACAAGCAGCAGCCGCATTGCCAATGCTAGAACTATAGTGACTCCAGATGTCAAAAGTCGAGGCGCATCTGAGACAAGACTCGTAGAGATCAATCCAAGTAGAGTTATTGCAATGTCCTGCCAGTCGTCCGCCGGCGATGATGTTGCCTAAAGTTGGAAGGTATCAATCAGCATCGCCATCAATGGGTGGTAGTAGGTGTAAAGCAAATATGAACGCACCGCAGTCAGAATGACATTGGAATTTGGGTGTGCCCGGGGCTTGCCGTTCCAGGATAATTGAATATTCCTCGTCAACAGAAGCTTGGACGGCGACCGCGGTGAGCGCAGAAAGGAGAAAATAAACTGTAAAAGCACGCATTTTGATGATGTCAAGAAAACGAAGCGTAGCAAGAACAAATTTAAAGATAAAATTTAGGAAGGAATTTACCAAGAAATAAACAACCAGAGGAAATCCAGTATGAAAAGAGGGCTCGGAAGGCCCTGGAACGGTCACGGGCAATCCGGGATGGAACCAGATGATTTGGCTTAGTCCATGGCAATGAACTTTGAAAATGCAAAGGCGGGACACCTTCCCTCTCTCAGATGCTCCAAACGATCCCGAGGGCCAAGTCACCCTTTCCATGACACGACGGCTGGCAAAGCGGCGATATCGGGACATGCGGTTGCAAAAAGACCCCGTCCTGTCCAATCACATTTGCCGAAGCGATCTAATCAGATGCGGCCAAGCCAATTTATCTGATCATCTGATAAACGCCGAGTCCTGGTCCACCTCCCTAAACAAGATTTTCACCGCCGATGTGTCGTCAAACCAGCCAGAGGTGATTTTAGTGAGGGTAGTAGAGAGGTCAATTTTTGGCTGTAAAACTTAGAGTGCACTAACAGCGGAGTTTTGGTCTCTCGCAATTGCAAGGGAAAGTCACTCTTGAAGAAAAACTGCTGAGCTGGGTCGTTCTTGGAAGGTTACATGGATTACCTGCAGTCTTCAGTAAGAATCATGCCACTTGGTGAAGGACCGGGATGAAGAAAGTTGGTTGTCTTGGTCTGAGCCGGTCTAGGAGCGGATGAGACCAATCCGGGAAGTCATTGCTGACAAAGTTTTCACGAGAACTGTAAAGTCTGCAGGAAGAGCGGGGGATGTCACCAACGAAGATGAAATGACCTGCCGATGCTTCCCGTGCCCAGGTCCAATATGCGAGAGAGACCAGTGGAATAATTGCCGATAAATCTGCATTCCCCCTTGTGTTCTTTTCCCTTCTCTCCTGCAACTTGATCAAGTTCTCTTTGCATTTGAGTGAAACCTCCCCTTCCAAGATGATTTCCTTTCACACAGTCCTGATCGGCTCCTTTACAGCCCTTGTGCTTGGCCAAAGTGAGAGACAAGGCCCAGCTGCCTTTTGGTGGCCACCCGACCGTGGCTGGCATCCAGATGAAGACAATAACGCTCCCTGTGGGACAAAGGATGGCGTCACTACCAGAACCGCCTTTCCACTTAGTCAGTTCTTTCTACTTTTCTCAACCCATCATCTCACTAACAATGTCCATCCAGGGGGAGGCCGCATCGCCTTCACAGCTCAAGACGACAGTTACAACGCTCAAATCTCCATCTCCTTTAGCCAAAGTATGTCACCGACTTCATATTCTTCGCTTTCCACTGTTCATTCTAACTTCCTGCCCAGACCCAACCTCCAACTCCGAGTTCTCCTCTTCCCTCAACATCGCCCCCTTCCCCGAGATCGACCCCGGTCACACATGCTACACCATCCCCGATCCTCCCTTCACCATCACCCCCGGCACCAACGCCACCCTCCAACTCAAGTACACAGCCGACTTTGATCGTCCCCAAAACCAAACATTCTACGCCTGCGCAGACATCACTTATGTCCTCGCAGAAGAATGGGAATCTCTCCTTGGTGATACCATCCCCTGTTTTAACGCTACTGATTCCGTTGATGTCCCTGCACCTAGCGAGACTGGTATCCCCACCGATTTGCCTGGACATGGTGACGATGGTCCTCCTTTGGGTGGTGATGACGTTGTTGAGGTGATAAAAGAAAAAGGCGGACTGTCAAAGGGCGCTATCGCCGGTATTGTGGTTGGCAGTTTAGTTGGTGTGGGGGCTGTTCTGGGGTTGGGATTGTTGTTTTATCGGGAGAGACAGAGGAAGAACAGGTTGATTAAGCAGAGAGATTCGGGGAGGGGTGTTCCCTGGATTGAGGAGTCGGTTAGTAAAGCTTCGACTAGCCAGGCTTCGGGTGAGAGTATCAGGATGGAATCTGATGTGGGTCGGTCGTGAGTGATTGATATAGAGTTTGGATGATCATGATAGTTTGGATATGACTGTATGATATACCTAGAGAGATTGGTGATGTCGTGTCTGCTCTTGGCTCGGGGGTTTGCACTCTCTCTAATTAAGTAATGTTGATAGCTTCTTAGTTTACCAGCTTTCTGTGATTAAGTACTTTGTTTTGTTGAATGAGAATCCCGTTTGCCACTCTCGTCAAACCTTGGTGGCACAATTACCCACAACTTAAACGCTACACAATCAGTATGGTGATCTCCATTGATAAGGTTGAGGCCCTTCCATGGTTGACCAAAGTCGCCCAACCAGCAATCTCCGTGTCATGGACCACTTCTGGTAAGCAGCCACAAAAGCCCATCCTCCACATCACGCTGCATTCCACGTCATGGCCCACTGGTCGACCGGAAAAGTAAGCTGTTTAGGGCTGCCGTCCACCCGTCTGCTTTTCCCACATTCTTCTTTCTTCCCAAATTCCACAAATCCCCGAGCCTCCAACACCCACCACAACACCCATAACACCACAAATATGGCCAAGAGTTGGTTCAAATCCCCCATTGCTCAGGCGCCAGCCCACGCAAGGACGAAGGGGCTCGAAACGGGCGATAAGTCCCGCCAAAGAGAATTCGTCCCTGACAGGGACGAAAATCCTCGTTCCGAGTCTTATGACTCTGAGAATTCCAGGTCAGTATCCTCCAAGTCCCCTTCAAAGAACTCAGAGCTAAACATCGTCTGCATAGTGCTAGTAGCGCGCTGCGGAAGCGGAGACTGTCGACGGGTAGTTGCGTGGTGATGTCCATTCATTCTCGTCAGTGACGGCCGAGAAGCATGTCCCATTTCCTTTCGGTTCGTCCTCCATTTCTCAACAAGCCTCCCGACCTGCCAAGGTAGCCCGCTGATCGATAAATAAGAATCATTGTGCGAATAACTCGTGTCTCGTTCCAGCTGGATGGAAATCCTCAGTAAGCTGGATCGCTCTGTAGTGAGCTGGACGGGCGGAAGGGAGAAGATGCCTTCATCGCATATCACCTTGATTAGATCGGCAGTGATATGATATCTGAGCTCATCCGGTCGATATTCAGGCTGCCATGTTCTCAGACGATTCAGGTTAAAGTCAGTTTGAATGAGAAACGAGGGGGTAAAACTGTATCCCGATTTCAAACAGTGGTTCAAAAAGTTGCCCAGCGCCTTCACCTTTGCTGGGTCATGGGATAGCCTACACTCTATTGTACCTGTAATTTCAATGTATCCTTGGGGGTGCTGATCCGTTGCTGGGAGTTCTGTTGAATTAGTAATCAGAAGATAGAAACAACTGGCGACAAGCCGATGTGCTACCTCCTTCGCGTTAGGGACTGCACTCTCCGTCACTAGTGACTCCATCTCTCCCATCTTGTCGACCATATAAAACTTGGGAATTGCGCCAGGGATATCGACGTCGAGCCTAATGTAGCGGCTTGTGAACTCCCGAATCTCAGGCGTGCCGCGCCGGTACTGCTCTGTGGCCTCGCGGAGAAACTCATTCCAGGCGGTCCGACTTGCAAAAACATTCTCTACCAAACCAGCGGTGAGATCCCATGTTTTTCCAAGAAAACCCTATGACCAATCCCGAGCCTTTCCATAGTCGGTTGAAACGAATCTTTCTCTGGAGAAATACCTGTACCAGTGCCGAGGGACAGTAAAATGTCAGGATCATCCATCCTTACGTCAGGCCATAAAAGGCGCTTCTCCCTTATGGCAATCTCGACAAGTCAATTGTAATTTGTAAGAACTGTAGGGCGCAACTTGCTTGTTTGGTCTGTTGTTGTTACGGCCACTCTTGCATGCCACGGGGACCGGTGGTTTCCAGGGCCACCAAAGAGAAGTCCGTCCTTGGCCATGATATCTGGGGACTGGAGAATTGCTTCGAAAGGCCGTGTTTTGAAAACACTTCCATGGCTCATCATTGCAAGTTTACCTAGCACGGGAACGCCCTTGAGCTCCCTTGGAGAAAAACCGCGATTGAAGAGTACCTTGAAGTCTTTTATGCAATCTTTGAGAGGACGGTCCTTGACAAAGAGGCTCAACGCAATTGTCCCTCCTGTGCTGTAGAAACAGTTAGTATTGACGCCCTAGGTTGGAACCAATGAGGAGATAGTACCCTGTGCCTAACACAAGATCGAAAAACCACTGTATCTTCAAGTGGCCACCCAACTGATCTTCTATGGCTTTCAATAGCGCCAATTGAATAATCCCTCTCATTCCGCCGCTATGTACTTGATTGTCAGCATGAGGAAGAAAGCACACGAGGATATCTCACTAATGAGCACCTACCCATCCAAGCAAAGTATCAGTGCTCCGGTGCCGCACGGCTTTTCATCTGCTTCTAGTTGACAATCCGTGTACCCTTCTGCGTGAAAAGGACATTGTACTAGGCTGTTTGGTGGGTGTCACTTATTAGGTGTCAGTCTGGATGTTGGCCTGAAAGATTTCATGCAGGCCGCGCATATTACCTGGCCACATGGCATCAGGTACTCAGGCATGCTGTAGCGCAAACAACAGAGACAGATATGATGTTCAGAAAGCTCGCGATGTCCACGTTGGACAGAAATTCAACCAGGCGCCGCCGGTGAGCCTTGACGGCGATCTCCACAAGCGCAGCCTCCTCGGTCTTCTTGGTCTCCTCCTCGAGTTCCGTTTGAAAGTTATCCAGTTTCTTTCGAATTTGGTTTACCCATTCTTCAAAGAAAGTACTGGGGTCAAATTTTGGAGCAAATCTGAAGTTCCCTTTGCCGAGAGACTTGCCATCTACCCCTTGGTGGTCTTTCTCGCCATGGTTCGCCTTGACGTTGCAGCATCGTGCATCGCCAGTTTTGGACTCAAATGCACAGTGTAGCACGGTTTCACAGAACTTTTCAAACGCTTTTCTAAGGGCAGGACCGTAATTGTAATTGCGAAGAGATTTAGATAAAACTGATCAAAAGTTAGCAAAACTTGCAGCAGCCGTAGCGAGGCGAGCACCAACGATATCCCATCACTAACCGTGATTACTATTTCTCTCTGAATCCAAGAAGATGTAGGACGAGAGAATTTGCGTCATCAAGGGAAAGAGTTGCGGCGCATTGTGCTGCAGGTTCTCGCTCTCAACGGGTTTGACAGCACCTTGAAACGTACGGAAGAAGGTAAAAAGGTTGTCATCCAAGTCCCCTGGGATGTGACTCTGCCATAGCAAATCCATCAGAAAGTTGAACGGTTTGTCTGGCTCCTCCGAAAAGTGTTCAAAAACAGCGGTAAAAACACGCTCAAGCCGCTCGGCCTTGAACAGCACCCCAAGCTCATCCTTGCGCTGGTAGGACTCTGAGGATCTTTTTTTGATAACTTCATAAGCCGTTGCAAGCTGTTGGTCCATTCTCATGAGGTAAGCTTTCCGTGGGATGTTGACGAATATCACTGATGAGTAGAAATTCTTCAAGAAGTCGGCATGGGTCTTGATGTTCGGGGCCACTTCCGGTTCGAGAGCCCCTACAACTGATCTGAGATTCGGGTCATTTTCAAAGGGCGTCTCGAGTGATGTGAGATACTTCTCGGTGGATTTATGGTGATCCCATTCGTCTTGGGCATTTGGGAAATGCTCGTCATTGACGACAATGACAACATGTGGTATAACTGCTTGGTTGAGCGACTTGTATATTGACTGGGCAGCCCATGGTATTAACTGGTCCGAGACAACTTTTTCGAGCGTCCTGGGTGAACAAATCAGCTTTAGTTGTTGTGGTACTCGGGATTTGGGGGGCAGTCATTACCTAGGATCTTTCATCACACACAAAATAACGTCGGAAGTGGTGTATAAGATTCGAGGGAAGATCTTTCCAACGACTTCGTCGTGTGGCAATTGGTTTGAGCCCAAAAATGATGAGATGGTCTGCTTTGCTCACCCGCGAAATCCTCGGGTTTTGTCCACCACACCCAGTCCTTCATAGTCTGCAAACAATAATGGCGTCAAGGTCCATTGTGTACTGAGCTCCGGATAAAGATGGACCTCCTCTGTCACCAGGTCTGTGTTTACCGGGCGGCTGGAGGTAGGTAAGATGAGGCCTTCGCCGTCCCGGCCGGCGAGGTTCTGCTGGCGTCCAAGTACCGCTCTGACGATTTCACTTCTTCCGGCACCTGCATCTCCAACAAACGACACAATGCTTGGGTATTGATTGGGATATTCGTCTGTCCAACTATCGTTTATGATATTGATGAGTCTGTTGGTGCCCTCGAGATACAGCTGATTGCCCTCGCCACGAGTGACACCAAACCATTTGACTCACGACTGAGTCTCTCGGGCGCGTTTCTGTTCTTCTTCCGATAGAGTGCCAATGGTGCTAAAATGGGTTTTAGTCTGGCGAAGACTTCCTTGGAAACCTTTTCGTGCACCCCAGTGACGTTGATGTCAAGAGGTTTCCCGTCGATGCTTGGATTGTGCACAGGGACCTTGTCCCAACAATTGTCACACCATGGCCAGTGGCACGGAACGCATATCCAAATATCAGTTCTTGTGCTCAAATTTCGGCAGTCCCTGCAGCGGTCCTGTGCCTGATTCGAGCTCATGTTGAAAGAAAAGGATGGACCACGGGGAAATTTTGAAGTGCTTGCGGGTTTGAGGGTTCGCTTTTCTCGAAGCTGCTTGTTCCAGGCATTATCAGGCACACTTACCCCTCTCTGGTGGTAACCGAAGGGCACAGTCACCAAATTGGTCCAAAAGAGAAAGTGCAATGCGCCAAGTTCTAACCAAGGTCGTCGATGTAGCCCGATAACAATTTAGACATCTTTCCTCAAAAGGCCCCCGTTCAGGTAGCATTTTCCTGATTATCACTTTATTCTCTATTATTATACTAATTTGATTGGTTTTTTTTTTTTAAATCTCTAGCCAATACACCAATAGAAAAAAGAAAAAAAGAAAAAAAAGAAGAGAACCGCTGCTTAAAATAATCCCACTAACCCCAGCCCTATACAATTATTCCCTGAAAATACACCACCCCTGCTTTCATCTCACACCTCGCACCCGCATCATTCTCCCCAGGGGTTTTCGTAAAAGTATATCTCCTCAAACTTGTTGTACTGGCGCCACTGCCTTGTTTTTCCACCGACTCAACAGTAGAAGAAGCAGGTACTACAGGTACTGTAGTCGTAACAAGTGTCAACCTGATTTGGATTGTATCTATTTTTGTTTTTGTTTTCGTTTCGGGTGCTTTTGCTGTTGAGTCTTCTTGTTAACCGGTAGTCGTCTTTTCCTTTTTGGGTGGCTTTTTCGAACCTGAGGGGAGAGTAATAGTACCTATTTCAGAGTCTGATGAACCTGTCTGAGATGGGATGGAAAATGGGCCCTCTTCCTTTGGTGGTATCTCGGACTGTGATGGATCTGTCTGGGGTGGAGTGGATAATGGTCTTCTAGTGGTTGTAGGAATAACGGCGCTTGCAATGTTGGTTTCCTCCTCCTGTGGTTCATGTAGGTCTGGTGTGGGACTCAGTGCGCCTTCGTTGGGTTGAACAGAAGTACGAAACGTAGAAAAAGTGGTCCTTGAAGGAACTGTGATAACAGGTGGTGATGGTATTCGGTGGATTTTCCTCCGGAGCCGGTGTGCTGCTCGTCTCGTAGGAGGTGACTTTCACGGTAGTCAAGTCCATAAACCGATTTCTTACCCAGGCAGATTCCAGATGACCGGGCGCATGTGCGTCCACATATGCTTGGCATCTTTGACCATTGTACGCCAACCAAAGGGGTCCTTGTCAATGATTAGACTATTGCCGGTTGTTTCTGGCGCAGTGGTTTTTGTTTTTGAGAAAGTTTCGTATGATGATCTTCCGTTGGCAAGGGCTTTTTTAGTTGTTCCCTCCGCTACGAATCGGTTGCTTCTTCGAAAGATTATTAAGGGCGTTGGGTAGTAGCTGAAGAAAAGATCAAGTAAGCGAGTGTTGGGCGTTAGAGAAATGCATGTGGGTTGACTTACACTGTGTACCAGCCAGTTTTACCGACTTTTGTTTCCGAAGAATCTGTAATGGGGGCAATATTCGATGGCGATTTATTTTTGATTGTAGTGGTGGTAGTACTGTTGAGCTCTGTGTTGATAACGATCATGACGGTTGCTGCTGTGAAGGTTCGCGGTCTTGTAGCTCTAGCCCGGGTGAAAACTGCTTGGACAATATATGCCGTGCAGTCACTGGGACACTCTCAGTCTAAATCTTGAATAGAGGTATTAGACCATTGACTGGCGTGAGAGGTAAAAGACCATAGTGCCAATGCTAGCAAAAGATAAAACCGAACCATAACGGGGTTGATCAATAGAAGTTCTTGCTTCTCTTACTGTCCTTTCTCATGGATGAGCTTTTGAACAATGTATGTTTGTAAGTAGTGCCTATATATCCACTCCAAGATACCTCTGTCATATTTCAGGATCTCTTTGGTCATTAAGGGGAACGCAAACCGTTTCGGGTCAATGTGAACTGAACGGTCTGTTGATCAGGGCATTGTAGATCCGGCCTTCTCTCTAGATGTGCAAAAGTCCCAGTCAATTATGCGCGGCCAACAATCCGGTCACTGTGTATGCCTTTCTTTCACCGGTTCTCAGTTTTTTATTTGTTTTTATGCGGCAAGCCAAGATTTTGGGGCGCCGACCTAGACCAGACCTTTGACCCAACTGGGGCCATCAACCTATGAAGGTATCTCCCTACCTGAGGGAGGCCGCCAACCTCCTAATCATCAATCGTGGATTATTGACCGTTTGTTTCGTCAACCCACAATAACTTTAAGTCCTTGTATGTAGACCCATCATGATATGATAGGTACCTAACGAGCCGGGAGCGTCTCATGTTCACTCAGCCATGACTACCGCCATCAGAAACCCCGGAAAGACCACACTTCACAACACACGTCTAGACTTAACTCTGCTCATCATTTCATTATCTCTTTGCGGCACTATAATATCGTTCAATCAAACAACATTCCAAGCCATCGATCGATCCGAAAAAGACCTTTCCCTGAACTACTGGCACAAAGTTGACGGTAGCACCACGATCGCAGTTTTGCAAATTCTCCAAGTAGTCCTTGGATTGACAAGCTCGGCAGCCTTGATAGAATCTCTTGGTCTTCTCAATTGGTACCTTGCCGCTCGTTCTTCAGGAATAAACTATGTGACATTTCTTGCACTGTCTCCCTCTACCAATATTTATGCAGCCTTCAGAATACTGTGCCATCATGGCGTTGCTGGCTCGGGAAGACTGTTGATTTCCCTCAAGATTGTGTTGCAAGTGCTTGCCTGGTTATCAGGATTGCTCCTATTCTGTAAATCCGATCACCTTCTCTATTCCCCGTACCACTGAGACTGAGACTTAGCAGTAAGGACTTCAGAAGTGACCGTCAACAACACTTCAGTAATATATGACGCAACGGCCGGCGTGAGTTCTTTCGAGTCTTTATATGTGACCAATTACTTTGAGCAACTCCAGTCGCTCGTCCCCAGTATCCCTTTCAAGTCCTTCCTTATTCCGCCGCAGCTACAGCTTCAACCTTGTCATCAATCCTCTGCACTCCACAGGAGCTTCTCCTATCAACTGCCACGACGAAATCTCGTGCAACTCGTACATACTCACAGGCGGGATAACCCTGTCCACTCCATGGGTTCTAGCACTCGCATCTTCCAAAGACCTCATCAAGCTCCGAAACGTTCCATCAGTTCACCTTGAGTTCAACTCCCGTCAAACCGATTACGAATTTTCTGAGTCTGATTGTTTCATATATGGATCTGACAACATTCTAATCGGTCTTATGTTCTGCGTTCGACACAACAATTATGAAAACCCATCAAGCCTCATAGCAGGTAACCCACCCCCTTCTCCATTCCAACCCCCAACCACTCAACTGACCCTCTCTCTCAGCCTTATTCATCTGTCCCGACGGCACCTCCTCCCCCACCTGCACCCTCGATTCCTCTCATTCCCTCCCCTCTATAACCCCAACGCTCACCCTCCACAGCCTAACAAGCACCCTCCTCGCCTCCCCAAAAAACTACACCATAACTTCTTTAACTGCCACGAACCCTCCTCAACACCTATCCCCTCCTTCTCTTCCCTCCTACATCTCCTCCCTCTCCTGGCTCCTAAACTACACATCCACCGGCACCCCACCCCCTTCCTCCCCCGCAGAACTATTCTGGTCCTCAATCTTCCAAATCCAATCCACAGACTCAACCCCCAGCATAGTCCTCTACCAAACCTTTCACTCTATCCTCGCCTTTCCTCTATGGTATTTCCAACCAAACAACTACGGAAACACAGAAATAAACGGCGACGAAATCCCTCTTAACCTCCCAGAGGAATTCTATACAACCGCAGCGGTAATAACTCCTTACCAAAATAAAATAAGAATTGATAAAGGGATGTTTGGGGGTTTGTGGGTTGACAAGGCATTGTATTGGTTTTTGTATTTAGTGTATTGGTTTGGGTCCTGTTGATAGCGGAAAAGAAGAGGGAGGTTAGGATTTCGAGTTTTGTTTTGTTTGATGGAGCTAATAAATCTGAAGGGTTGGTGTTGTTAGAAGGGAACGAGGTAAAGAGGTTTGGTGATGGAGGGGTGTTGAATGCTGTTGAGGGAAAGAGGGTTTATGTGAGGAGGGAAGGGAAGGTGGGGACTGGGAGAGGAAGGAGGTTTTGTGTTGAGGAAGTTTGAACCAACTGAAAAATTTCGATTTTTATATTTTGTAACGAAAAGCAACAAGATAAAAACAAAAGAGATAGACAGAAATATAGTCTCTTCTTACCATGCGATTTGTCACCTCTTACAATTGAAGTCCAGAATGTCCCTACTGTAACCCTAAGCTGGCGATCAAAGACCAGGTCTTGAAAACAGGTCCCTTCTATTTTCAACAATTAACAACCACATAAAAGATAAATGTTAAAGTCTTTCTTTGGAGCTATAAACAAAAGTTTGCTTTCTCTGCATTCTTTACAATTTGCATGTCGTGCAAAACCATGCCATTCCTGTGTGCCAGTGAACTGCCCCGCTTTTATTTATTTACTTTCGCCCCTGAATGATTGATATGGCAACAGAAACCCAAGGACAAACGTCAGTCACACCACAAAGTGACCAGATAAACCCGAAATAAGCCACATAAGCATGCATTCTTATCACCAGTTGATAAAAGACAGGTCATAAAACCATTGAAGCAACTCTTTTGCAAATAGACAAGGATCTACCTCTTGCGTCAAAATTTTGCCATGCCAACTTGCAGGTTCATATACGAAAATTACTTTTCGTCACAATAATTCTTTCGGTCATTGTTTTGAGAATACAATGTTGCTGTCATTGACTCAATTGTTCTGCTGTTCTTTTTTTTTTTTTCCTTCTCTTCCAGGTTTGTTTGCAAGAATAAGAGTGGAGACAAGACAAACTTTTTCTTAGTGGGGGCAACAAACCCAAATTCTGTGTTTTGCACAAGATAAAATCAACACAGAGAGAAAGAGAGAGACAAGAGCAAGAATAAAGGTACAAAAAGACATAAGAGAATGTCATATTGAAATGAAATAAAGGTTAAAAAAAATACGAAAAAAACATTGAGACTCGGATACCGGGAGTCGAACCCGGGGCTGTTGAGAGAGAACATATCACTTCTGAGAAGTGAGAGTCAACGATGTTACCGCTACACCATACCCGATTGAGAGAATGGTTTCCGACAAGTATTGATGGAAGCGATCACTGGAATTGAGGTATTTTTAGTAAAAGTTTGTGTGTGTGTGGAAGGTTGGATGGATGATGCTTGGGCTTGGTTGTGGCTGTCGGCTGCCCGGACAGTGGCGGGGCAGTGGCGGGTCTTGTCAGGGGTTAGGGCTAACTGTTGATGTCTACAGTTCTCTGTTTTTGGGAAGAAACAAGATAAGATTTTGGACTGGCTTTAAAATGTCAGCTCACTGGTCTAAATTTTTAAAGAGATCTGTTCCAAATATCTTCATTTGATCATTAACAGATATATAGGGATCATAGGGTGTGTTCGGCTCAACACACTTGAATATGGTTAGTCCCACACGCCGTCTCACCCGCAGCCAGAAAAAACTTCAACGTGAATGACAGGAATTCGAGATATATTTTCCAGATTTCGTCAAAATAGTGGACCGCTACGTTTTCTTACTGAGACCTTTCACGAGTTTCATCCGGTGCATCCGCGATGCCCTACACGCTCAGAAAACCCTCGGGCATATCCCGGATTTCCGGTGTTGAACAGTCTGATGCCTTAATAAGGAAAAGTATAGTTATGATGGGATGTCTTCAAAATATTTTTGAGCACCCAAGAAGCAACTGGTGGTTCAACTCCAGCTATTGTCAGACACTCCTGACTGACAAGAGGTTGAAATAAGTTCTGGGACTCATACTTGATCGCGGGACGCCGGTCCAAATTAATAACCTCCCTAAGAGTTGATGAACCACACTACCACAGAAAACAGGAAAAGAAGTTTGTTAAATTCTCGAGCCCGTCTAAATTGACAGTTTTCTGTGGGGTGGTTTTTCCTCGAGCAATGCCAAAAAAACAAGTTCCGATCTTTCCATCATTTAGATGCCATCATCACTTTTCTCCCCCTCCCTCAATGATGACTGATGTGTAAACGCTTCTTTCTCCCTTCTCCTTTCCCCAAGACGAAAATTCCATCTTTTATACTTTTTTATCCTTTTATTACCCACCGGGTTTTGCCCGCGTGTCATACACTCATCCTCCCCAACGGATATCCCCCAACTTTCTTTTTACAAAATCTCTGTGCTGAATAAAGCCATCTACCACACAACGCAAACCGGAATCCCAGGAAACTCGTGATCTCTCTGCTCTCAACATGACCACCACCGAACCCGGGCGCGGTCCGGCGCGGTCCCCTTCCCCAGAGGTTCTAACTCCAGTATACGGCTATAAACCAACCTTGGAGCGGGAATAACCTTTGACATCCTCTTTGGCCTTTTGACGATAGGTCATTTCTTTGTCTTTGCCCTCCACCGCAGATGGACTTCAATCTTGTTTGCCATTGGCTCACTTAGTAAGTTGACTATCTTCTTTTCCCCGTATTATTCCTTCTGTGACATCATAATATTATTTTTTGTAAATAAATAAAAAAGAAGAAACCAACCACATATACCTATTTATCCCCTATTTACCCCCCACCTTCACCTATCATGAACTGGTCCATACAAACCTTTATTTTACGCAACTAACACCCCCTGCAGCAGAGCTCCTAGGCTAGTCCGGCCGAACCTTTGCCTCCCCCTGTCCCTACAACCAAACCGCCTTCCTCCTCCAAATAACAACCTTAATCATCGTACCAACCTTTCACTCTGCAGCCCTCTACGTCCTCCTAGCAGTCCTAATCAACCTCTTATCAACCCCTTCTCTCCTCAACCCAAAATTCTACGCAATAATATTCTGCACCTGCGACATCTTATCCCTAATAATCCAAACCATAGGTGACGGTCTAGCCTCTGAAGCAACCAACCAACCAGACGGTGACACAGACCCCGGTACTCACACAATGGTTGCCGGCATCGTATTTCAATTATTCACAATGACTATTTTTGCTGTATTGGTTGTTGGCTTTTTGAGAAGGGTTTGCTGTGGCAATAGATGAAGACTGACGAGACGGATAAAACTGGTTTTGCTATCAATGTTTAGTTCTTTTGTCATGATTTACATAAGGAGCATTTATCGGACGATAGAGTTGGCTGAAGGTTGGCAAGGAAATCTCATTACTCAGGAAGGGTATTTTATTGCTTTAGATGGGGCGTTGGTGTTTGTTGCTTCGGCGGTTTGGTTGGTTTTTGATCCTGCGGTGTTGTTGAGAGGAGATGAACAGCCAAATAAAGTGGAAAAGGAGGGGCAAGCAGCAGCCGAAGAAGTTCGAGAGAGGTATCATGTGGCAGAAGAGTCTGAATCGTCTGGGGAGGTTGAGACTAAATCTGGAGAGAAGATGTAAAGAAGAAATCGGTAGTTTTGTTTAGTTGTTTCTGGGTAGAATATGATTCATTCCGATATAAACCTGATACAAAGGCTTGAGGGGTTAAAACATTCTGGAAACACTATCGAGTACTGAAGACCTGCTTTGTTCATGGGCAGAAAAGGAGTTACATCGCTCCAATTGCTGTTCTTTCATTAATTCGTTACCCATCTTTCTGACCTTCCAGGTCACAAAATTCGCATGAGGAATAAGCCCCATGGCAGTGTACTCAATTTCCATTTTCCTTCTCAACAACAGCATCACAAACAGATTACAATCTCTCCGTCTTTAGCCACTTTGCTGCGAATCTTGGCTTGAGGTTGAGGCCCTCCCAGTTCTCATCCTCTTTCGTGGCGGGCTCACCCAATAACGCTTTCCGACTCGTCATTGATTTCCGGTTCATCATTGACTTCCGGCTCATCATAAGAATCCCGATCCCTTGTATCCAGCACACTGACCAGAGCTTTAACGTCCCCATTATCGGACTGAACTGCATCATACCACTGACCATTCGAGAGCATATGTACATCTACACGCTCCAGTTCGGGACCGAGAGTTTCTGTTAGAGAAAAAGGTTTGTCAGCGTGACTCTAGCGGAAACATAGAAATTCTTCAACTCTTACTATACCAGTACGTGACTGGATTGTTTTCTGGTCCTGGGGGTCTCGAAAATGTTGTAATTCTGAGTGGAGGTGCGGGGAAAAAGATTGGAGGTGTGATAAACACAAATGCTGCGGGGTTTTTAACCATTCTGATGATATAAAAGTAGTGTTGCCCTGTCTTTAGGTTGTCGAAAGTATGCGAGCCAGATGTAAACGGAACATCATCCTCTTTTTTTCTGCACTGCTCTGATTTGCATGCCGGTGTTGCAATCATGTCTGCGCCAATTAGGTATTTGTCCCGCAGATGTGAGCAGGTTTCCTCCAAATGCAACTCGAGGTTGACCGACGATTTTGCGATATTGGCTGCCAGAAACTCCACAGGGGGCACAAACCAGAAAGCTCTCAACGATGCACTGGACGGATTAATATCGAAGCCCCAGGTAGTTTCAATTCGAAAAAATTCAAAAATCCTCTGCTCCCCCAGAAGATGTTCGCTGTTCCGAATCTGCTTGGCAGTTCTCTCGTGTGTTAAATACACAGCCCTCCCGGCTCTTCTTCTCTGCCTTCTTCTAACAGAGAGTAGTTCAAATCTCTCATCTGGAATTTGAGCTAATGCGTCCTCAAAAAGAGTCTTGACAGCGTGAAATACGCCGTCATTGATGTTTGACTCATCTTCGGGAAGGCCGAGCTCTTTGAGAGCATCCTCGTAAGTCAACCACTGCTCATGAACTGTGAGCGTGCCGCTATCGGTTTCAGGCTTGGAGAGATAGGACTTGAGTTTCAGTTTCCCAGCCCGAACAAATCTGACGTTGACTTTTTCTGTGACAGGGCAGGACCGCAAGCAAGCGCTTAACAGCCTACAAATCAACCCAGCGAAGTCTGTCCCAAACACTTGTGAGGCAACAGGTTGGGCATTCATGAATCGACGGCGCTCCTCTTCTGCTGTTGTACGAACGAGATCATAACGACGAAGAACTTTCCAATAAACTGGAGAAATGTAAGCAGGGGTGTAGCCGAGTCCTTTAATCGTCTGGGTAAGGCGAGGGTTCTGTACGGTAGCCTGGTTAGCGGACTACGCTCAAGACAAAGTCAGAATTTAGCAATATATGTACTCACAGTAGTTTTCTCAGAGTCACTGTAATACCACTTCCCTCCGAACTTCCTGCCACAGAGATAGGCTTTCAAATTCTCTGCAGTCTCCCTGTCCACCATCGACTCAGCTCTGTACACATCGGCATAATCGCGATAAGGCGCATTAAGCATGCTGCTCAGTTCCTCAACAAGCGCTGGTCTAACACCTAGAGCCTTGACCCAAATTGCCCAGATAGCTTTCGACTCTTCTCCAGCAGTAGCAACGGATTCTCTGTCGCGGGTCGTTGTGCCGGATACAAAGTAGTATCCAAACTTGAGTGGCTTGCGCGTCATGCTTGCCGAACGCTCGATCTGTGTGGGATGAGAGGCCTTACGCAAGAGCCCTTTGAGATATATAGTACCCCGAAGGCTAGGCTCCAGCAGCAAGCTCTTGTTAGGAGTCTTGACAATAGAGCCTTCCGCAAGTTGCTGCAAGAACAGTGCTCCCGGACCCAGTTCTCAAAATCATTGACTGGAACTGCCCGGCGTCTCATTTTTTTTGCCGTATTCATCTCGGCCGTTGGACTCCTCGCCAATTACGACCTGAATATCCTGTTCACAAGAGACTGCACAGGGAACCAGAAGCTTGCGATGCTCCCCTGAGCTCTTGGCGTCTTCGATGCGAATCTTTTCCGAGTTCATTCGATTCAACCGAACCACAAGCTTTCCCTGGGCGGTGAAGTTGAAGACCCAGTTGAATCCACCAGAACGGCAGCGCACATTGAAATTTTGGTCGCCACGCATAAGCACGAGGAAAGCAACCTTCAGACCTTCTCCATGGGCACCCGCCTGCGTCTCATCGTTTCCCTTGCTTGAGGCACCTAGCTCAAGGTGCCATGGCTGAAGAACGGCTTTTCTGTTCACAATCTCAATGACGCCTTCGCCACCCTGGTCGTCACTGGTTTTGAAGCGAATGAAGCCGAGGCAGGAGCTTTCCCCAGCCTTTGCAGAGTCCTGAGCCTTGTAAACTACCTCAACGTTGGCACCATCGGTGTTCTCAGTTCGAGTAACAAGAAATTTGTCCTCAGCCAGGTTAAATAACTTGATGATCGCATCTCGTCTGTTCTGTGGTTAGGTCAGGTCGAAAAAAGCAGCTGATTTCGAGACGTAACCTACCAGTTCTGGACCAGCTCGCGAAAGGCCTCTCTTGGCTCCCATTTCGTGTAATTTGCGCGAATCTCAAAATTGATTGTCTTTGATCTCCGGATTGCTTTAAGTTTCAGCTCGTCTTCTTTGTCGTATTCGTCGTCAGACAGAGTGTTGGGCTCCATCTTCAGTGAGACGCGGCGATCCTTGGTTTCAGGGTTTCTTTTTTGAAAAGTCGAAAATGCGATGAGATTGAAGGTTCATGACACCAAGTAATGTGACAGCCACAATTTTGGTGGTCAAATAATTTGAAGAGTGCAAAAAATTGCTGAAAGGCGGGGGCCGTGTGGGAAGGGATTCAAGGGAAGGAAGGGTCCATTCCTCCGGACTGGCGGTCAACTGTCTCCTCCAGATCGTTCCTTCCCACCAACAACTTTACGAGTTCCAAGGTCCCCATATTCGAATGACGAGGAGGAGCTTCAACTTTCAATATCCAGTGACTCGGTAATAGCGCAACGGATATTTATGGGAGTCTTCCTGTACCGGGTACCCGTGAACACCCCCTGGACTCCTGGAGCTCTGCCTCACCTCTCAAACAGTAATTAAGCCCCAAAACATCCGCCAGCTCGACATATCGATCAATAGATTGTAATCTCCCACTTGGCACCCCAGTCATCAACCTCAATCCCCTCAAACTTATCCTCAGACTCTTCCCACTCCCCCAACGACAACCCACTAAGTTTTTTTTTTTGAACCCGTTCTCGAGTGTATCTCTCACACGCATTCCGAAAAATCTCAGCATTTTGATCCCTATACACATCAAACTGACCAACTCTCACAAACTCATTCTCGATATCTGGATGTACAGGTCGCAAAATAATACCGGATATCGTAGGAATATTGACCTTTAACCCGAATTCCTCGGCGCTCAAAGGAGTTTTAATGTATCGAATCGGGAGAAAGTAGTACGGGTTGGGCTCCGTGGTACTGTTTGCGTGCTCATCAGGGTGATCCATATATGCCTGTCCAAAATACTCCCATCCTCATCTTGGACAATCTTGAACGATCCAGTAACGTCGTGGGCTTGTCGCTCAATAGTTAAACCTGACATAGCCAGGTATCCTCTCACCCGAAGGAAACCACCGTTGACTTGTCCGAAGGGATGTTTGGGGTTGACGAGATCGACCTGTGCATCGAGAACATCAATCACAATGTCCCGCTCATCCTCAAACAACACGGTAGCCAACCCCGAAGTTACCGCGCCAGTATGTAGAGAAGCCCACGACCAGCTTGGAATACGGTTCTCCTCAGAGGCAGACAAAGGTGGAACAAAATCAGGATCCTTCCAGCCATCTGTGGACCACAGTAGCTGAGACGCGAGGTGCTTTCGCCACATGCCCGCAAGATATTGGGAATTAGTGTATTTGTGAACAACGGTCGCCACCCCAGACAATTATGGAAGCTTGTCTTTGAGGTAGGTAAGTGCAAGACTCGAGTAATTCTGAACAATGGTTCCCCACATGCTGAAGGCGTCCAGCTCTGGTGCATGTGAAAGCCCTATAATTTTTCGAAAATAAGCACCGTCAACATGAGGAAGGAGGGTACTCTTTGGTGCCCATATTCCCGACGGAAGCCCCATTGGAAAAGTCTCATTAGCCGCGAGCTCTTTGCACTCCCAAAATACTTGGTTCTCTCCAAAAATCACATTTCGGGGCGCCAGACATCGTTCTTGGAAAGCCCAGGCTCGTCGATTGAGACACTGCAAGGAAACCTCTCTCAGCCAATAATTTTCTCGTACCGCATAATGTGGTCCAGGGGTTGGTCCCCAGTTGACCTCAACTCTCAGAGGTCTCACAAGCTTGGGGTCCCTCTCGATAAAACACCCCTGGGTCCCATCAGCAGCGTGGGCAGCCGCAATGTTGCAGTACGAGTTGGTGTAGACTTGAACCATTCTTGAGGACTCGGTTTCCCAATCTGAGTATGACTCCGGTCCTTGTTGGATGATGCAAAGACTGTCAATCCAGATATACTTTAATCCTAGACGCCGAGCAATAGTAAAGGCGTCTAGAAACGTCTTTGACAGATCTTTGGACGGTATTTCTTTCTGAAGCTGGGAGAAATTGTCCAACGTTAGTCGAAGAGGTATGTGGGAGCCCCAGCAGTGGCTCAGGGTAGCATATGGCAGGATTGGTGTGGTGGTATCAACCACCAAGAGTCTAGCAGTGTCTGCTCTTAGGTCAATGACTCTTGTTGGAAGGCTAGCGTAGTGAGACGTTGTTTGTTGCACAGCTCATGTGTGTTTGTGCAGCGGTCCATCCAGTCGGCGATGAGCTTCCAGGTGGCATCCGAATTCGTGTTGGATTCAACTTGGTCGTGATTGACTAACGAAGAAGCTATGGATGCAGGGAACAGATCCAACTGGTTAAAGTTTCTGCTTCGACCTTGCAATGCAATTTGAAGATGCCGTTCATTGTTTTTGTAAATCTCGAGGTTGTGCTTGAAGCGTAGTCGGCAACCAATGGGGGTTTCGGGATCATCCATTGCATCCTCCCGTGTATAGGCAGACAAACATGCTACCAGTTGATAGCAAAGGATACATCAGCTGGAAGACGAGGCTTCCAATGACTCGAATTCCTTGATTTGCCGAAACGAATTTCCCGATCTATTGGAGCCCGCGTCGAGAAAGTTGTCGGGGTACTGCGAGTTCAACATCGCCCGGCATGCGCGGCACAAGCCAGGATTTTCGTCATCAGGAGGAACAGAGGAAGACATGTTACCTAAGGTTTTTTAAGGTTCAACTTGAGGCGAGGGATGGCAGATGGGGACTGGGTGAGGTTGGGTTGCGAGAGAGCAGGAAGCAGGCACAACTCTCGGCGAGCTGAAGCGGATTGGGCAAGCGCAATCAGTCATGTGAGCTCCAAATGTTGACAGGACCAAAACTCATTCTGGAACCTTTCCCCCCTCAAAATTGTCTCAAACATCGAGTGATCAAACGATGGAAGGGGGAATTGGCTAAAAAGATAGTGTGGCTTTTGAAAAGGAAGAAAGAGTGCGGTTTATGTGGATCGAACACATGACCTTCAGATTTATGATTGAAGTGGACTTCAGTCTGACGCTCTCCCAACTGAGCTAAACCCGCCTTATTAAAACTCGTCACAGTAATTGTTGGTTACGGCTCGTTAAAGCCGATGTATATTCTGGTAGATCATCGAATAAGACCAGTGATCGCGTCGCCAGCTCAACTGCTGCGGCCTTTTCCTGTGTCTTTTTCTCACCTTCGTCGAGACTAATGGAAAATTTAGCAGCCACAAAATCAGAATAACATATAGCAATGCATTTTCTCCATGGATCAATGACTTATTGAACCATCGTCAGCCTGAAAAATGTTTCGGTCTCAGACCCCAGATAAAATATCACAAAACAACAATACAGCAACGATTTCTCACAAAAACTCAAACCTCGAAAAAATTTTCCCTTTAAATCACTATCTAAATAAACTCCTTTTACTCCCTAGTCACATTCCCCTCAATCAACTCACTAAACTTCCTAACCATCCCATCATAAGCCGGATGCTTCTCAAAATTCTCAAACCACAACAAACTCGCCCCGTTCCCGGGAAAGACATCAGGAACCCAGCTAAAAGGATCATAAAAGTCCCAAACCGTAATACCAACGCAAGCTTTCACTCTAACACAAGCCCCAACAACTTTTTCGTAACAATCGCTCTGCCACTTCAGCTTCTGCTCATCAACAGGCAACTTGATCCTCACATCCAACTCTGTAAACGCCACCTCAACCCCCAATTCCGCATACCCTTTGCTCGTCGCAATCAAATCCTCCTCGCTCGGATGATTATCAGCATGCAAATGCGCCTGCATACCCACTCCATCAATCCTCACCCCGGCATCCTGCAGCATCTTGACCAACCTCTTCGCTCCAGCAGTTTTGACAGACGCAGGCCTCTCAATTCCATAATCATTATAATACAGCTTCGCCTCCGGATCGACCTCCGCAGCGACCCTAAAAGCAAGCTTCAAATACTCCTCTCCCAACACGTTATAGAAAACTGACTTTCTGTAAGTTCCGTCCTCATCCAAAGCTTCATTGACTACATCCCAAGCATAGCATCTTCCCTTGTAATACCCTGCGACCTCGCGGATATGTCGTTCAATGGCTTCCGTAAGCGTCTCAGGAGTCCATTGAGTAGTCTCAACCCACGGAGCGAGCTGGCTGTGCCAGACTAGGGCATGGCATCGCAGAATCTTCTCAGTGCGGTTGGCGAGGTTGGCGACGTAGTCTCCTTCCGTAAAGTTGAACAAGCCAGGTTGAGGTTCAACAAACAACCATTTCTGTCCATTCGTGGGTGTAGTTTGGCCAAACTCCTCCGGGTCCTCGAGGATGGCGTCGTATTGAGCGTACGATTGCGGGTAGGGAGCTCGTTCACGGAAGCCGGGGGTGTCAGTTGCCGCACCAAAGTAAAGGAGACCTGCTTTTTGCGCGAGAGCGTGAAGTTGGGCTTGGGTTTGGAGAGGGAAAGCTGCGAGCAGCGAAAGGGTAAAAGGGGAGAGACGCATCTTGGCTAGAGAGACAACAAACCGTGATGCCTGAAGAGAAGAATAAACTTCTCATGAAGGAGGGAAAACGATGTCATTTATCAACATTGCCCCTCATTCCCATTTTACCCCTTACCCAGGTCCACGGAAACGGGACAAGAAAGCAATCATTCCATATTAATTGCGATACGACTCCAATAACCACTGTGATGCGGATGATATGTCTGCCGCGGCCCGGAGGTGCAGTGAAGATCGTGGATCCCGACTTGCTTCCCCCGCCCGCCGGGACGGAGGTGTTCCCCAAATCTGGACCATCGTCTTCAGCCGAACCAGTGTAAGGTGATATCGCCAAGGCCGTGTCTGGTATTGAGCCTTGTAGGTTCCGGGTTCCGGGTAAAGGTGATTCGGCCGGTTATATAACCTCCCGCGAGGATCCATTGCTCTATAAACGATCGACACGATGGATGCTACCCAATACGCACAAAGGGAATTGATGTTCTTGGCCGACTTTCTCTCAAAAGATATTGTGTCGGGGACTCGGGGAGGACGACTACATCCGGGTTAATCATGTCCACCGAGGAATTCATCATCAGATGCTGAATGCATATGAACACAACTCCAGGATAATAAGTATCTGCAAACTGTACGCATTCCCTTATCACCCTCAACCTGTATATCCCCGACCAACCAAAATAAACACAACCGAAACGCCATTGAATCATGCTTTAAATCGTAACCGTTCCAACAAGAGGCAAATCCCTACTGCTCCCGCCAACCTCAATCTTATACTCTCCTCTAACCAGCCTCCACTTCTGCGTCATCACGTCCCACACGCTCATATCTCTCCTAGTCAACTCAAACCTCACAGTCTCACTACTATTGGCGTTCAAGAAAGGCTTCTCAAATCCTCTCAACTGCCTGACTGGAGCTCCCCCAGCAGGGATCCCAAGATACAATTGCGCAACCTCTGCTCCAGCCACATCTCCTGTGTTTGACACTTCCGCCTCGACAGTGACCAGAATATCCCACAGGTCCTCCTGTCCACCTTCGACTACAGCACCAATGGGATACTCATAGAAGTTTGCCTCCGACGACCTTTGAACAGAAAGCTGGGAGTATCCGAAGGTGGTATAACTTAACCCAAACCCAAAAGGGTACCGAGGCTCGATATTTTGGGCATCGAAATGGCGATAGTCAACAAACACACCTTCGGTAAAGTTGCTCTGTGGGAATCGAGCAAAGATTCCTTCCGGTTTGTCGGGGCCAAGAACCGCATAATCCTTCTCGTTGCGAGCCACGGTATATGGAAGCTTTCCAGATGGATTAGATTGTCCATAGAGAATCGAGACCAGAGCACGGCCTGATGCTTCGCCGGGCAAATGGGCAAAGATGATTCCGGTTACATTTGGATGATCAGCGAACTGGTTAACAAGACGTATGCCTGCGTTGTGCAAGACCACAATGGTGTTGCTACACCTGTCAGCGACGTGCTTGATCAGTCCGTCCGTATAATCATCTCGCAAGCCGGGCCGATCAGCACCTTCGGTGGCATAAGCGTTCCCAAACACCAGGCAGGCATCCGAGACCGGGTTCACATCTGGCTGTCCACTGTAGAAGTCCCAAAGGAGTGCGGTGCCATCATCATAGGCCTGTTGAACGATTGCGTCGAAAGGTGCCACCACGAGGGATTGCGATGTTGCCCCTGAGCCACCTCCAGAATAAATTGTGCCATTGAAAGCGATGGCAGTTTTCCCAGCTGTTGATCCTGACCAGCTAAAGAAACCAGCTCCAAACTCCTCATAGTCGAAGGAGCCAGCACCGAAAAGCCAAGGTGAGAGCCCTCCAGTAGGGTTATTCACGTCTGGATTCTTGGCCGAGTAGCCAAATATGGACAGTAGCTTTAGGTCTTTCAAAGGTAAAGCAGACCGGTTATTTTTAACCAACACATGACCCTCCACTGCACCATCAAGTAGTGTTGACCGAAAGGACGAGTTTCTTCCGTCTACAATACGATGAGGCTTCGTGAGGTCAATTGCCATACCAACCCCTGGAGGTGGAAAATCTTCGTCCTGGCCCATTTGATACCATGAGGCAATAGTTCTATCTCATGTTAGTTGACACTCAAGATGTTAATTGCGCAACACTCGCCTTATTATCATATCCTCTAAGCGGCTCTCGGGTATTGAGCCATTCTTGACAGCGTCCTCGAGATGTTCTCCCCACAAAGCATCGCCATTCGGCATTACCACGTCCATACCGGCCAAAGCCGTGGCGACACCTGCGTGTTGTGCACCCCAGTCGCTTACAACCCAACCCTGGAAGCCAAGCTCGGTCTTGAGCAACCCATTCTGTGTTTTGCTGTTTGCACAGCCATAGGAGTTGTTGACGCGCTGGTACGAACACATAATATTGCCAGTGCCAGCATGAACTGCATCTTGGAAAGGCCTGGAAGAAGTTAACTCTCTGCGTTCCATGCATTTTCGAACTTGGCTTACCATAGATAAAGCTCGTGCATAGTCCTGTCATCAATATTCGATGACACGCTTTGCAAGTCTCCACCAGGGTTTCTATTCGTCTCCTGTTCATTGCCCACAAAGTGCTTCGTCGATGTTATAACTCCAACACCTTGCACAGCCTGTACTGTCTCCCTTACCAAAGCACCGGCCAAGTATGGATCACTCGAAAATCCCTCCCAGTTTCTTCCCCCTAGGACCACCCTTCCAGCAGGACCAACCACAGGTCCAAGAAGCACATTCACTCCTTTAGTTCTAAACTCTCTGCCCATTCCCTCTCCCCTGGTTCTCGTCAACTTCTTATTCCAACTTGCGCCGACATGTATTCCGCTTGGCCACGAGCTCACAAAGTCCGTACCCCTCAAACCATTACCCGCATCAGCCAAACACATCCCCGGAAACCCAACCCTTTGCACAGCGGGCAAGAATCCAGGACAGCTGGTGTTCGAACTGGATCCAGCCGTCAATCTCACCTTTTCCTCGAGCGTCAACCTGCCCACCAACTGTTTTGCCTTTTTAAAGGATTCCGCCCATGCGCCCTGTCCGGTCATGGAAGGTGATGGGTAGATTGGCTCCGAGTCTCCGTAGAAGTAGACATCGTCCGTGATAATGATGTTGCCATGCTCATCCTTTATTGGCTCTGAAGACTGGGATTTGCGTTTAGGGAGAGCAGCAAGCCCGGCCAAACTACCACCTATGATGATGAGAATGACGAGGATGACGATCGCGATGCCCTTCTTGGTGCCGAGGAAAGGGAAGCGACGGGTGATCCTTGATTGTCAACTGGGCTTGACGACGTTTACTTTTGTATTGTGGGGGCTTGGAGGTCCTGAGGGATCTCGGTAACTGCGAGTGGAATGTCGCGCCGAAGCTTTGTGTGAGAGAAGGGTGGCCGAAGCCATGGTGACTGGTTTCTTTTGTCGAGTGAGACCTGTAAGTGGAGTCGGTTTAAATCAGGTATCTCGGAATTTCGCTTTCATGCGTTCCAGGTTGTGTTGAGTCTTCCAGCTGCCTTCCTGGTTTGTTTACTTTTCCAGGTGCTGGACCCACAATCGGCAACTGCTGAAAAAGACGGGATGTCAAAGGTTCGGCGGGGAGGGTAATAGAAGTCTCGAAAAAAAATCCAAAAATCGTCCCAATTCTGAAAAAAAAAACCGTTGAGAGGCTACACAAACAACTCCCGAAGCGTCATCATCACGATAATGGATAATAAGAAAACGTCAACATCCCGATCCCGATGATGCACATGAAAGGGGACGCAGCCTGGCGCCTGCCCGTTGTCAACCGCAACAGCTCCGTTGCTGTGGGGGAAGACAGGCTGAATCCCTGCAATTGTCCGGGGTAAGAGAACAATTCTGCCGAGATTCCATCCACCCATCCCCATCACGGCATCACCCTATCGTTTCTCTCTCTCCACAGTGAACACCACCTCTGACCTTTGATGTCAAGGGAAGCATATCGGTTGATCATAATTTGAGACGAAACAGTCAACTCCAAGCGAGAATTGAGACATTCTTTCATCGTTTTTATTCTTACTCATCATCAGCCACATAACTTTATTCCACGGGTACGGGCATATATCCCCATCTTTTCATGCAAGATTTGTCTATCCCAGTTCCCTATTTCGGGAAAACACCCCCAATCAGTCCGTAGCAGATGGCTTTTATTAGTATTCCGTAAAGAAACTCCAAACGCACGTGGCAGCCATATGGCTACTTTAGAGAAACCAACCTGCGAGAGATCTTCATTCACTCCGTTTTCGTGAAAAGGGGTGTGAATCCATCATTTTCCCGCGCCATCAAAAAGTCAACTAACTCTGTAACAACGTGCGAGAAACGAACAAATCATGCCAGCAAAATTTAAAATTTCCCACTGCAAAGGAGTGGCACTTCTTTAGTCAACCACCGCCAACCTGCAGTGGGAAAGAGGCACACACAAAACCAGGTCCAGGGTTTTGCCCAGTGATCACGCCAGCTAAGAAAGAAGAAAAAAGGTAACATCGCGAGCCGTCTGACAAGGTGACAATCAACCTGGAAAGTCAGAAAGATGTCTCCGATAGGATGATGCAACACACCTCTTTTTTAACTCCAATCTTCTTACCCCCCTCTCCTCTCCGTGCTCCCAAACCGTTGGTCGTGTTACAACACCAAAAAAAACGGAAGTTCATCAACGTTCGAAAAGGCAAAAACGGACCAACCGTTCGATCGATAAATGCAAATAGGTTCCGTACTGCCAACGAAATGACGTGCATCACCGAAAAACCATACCTCCATCCGGTCCTTCCCTTCTCCCTTCCCGCCTCTTCCCTTATCTACCTACCCTTTTCTTATTTTTACACTTTTCATACGCATCCAGGTTACAATTAGCATACTACTACCTACCCAATTAATTGAGAGAAATTTCTCAGAAAAGAGATTCGAACAGAACCAAGAAAGAAAAAAATGAAGGTTTCGAACGAACTCCCGCCTAACTGACTGACGGACGGACCGTCCCTCCGCCGCCACCGGGCTCCGCCGACCTTTTCCCGCCCACAGACGTTTTCGCTCGCTTCTTCAACGTCCCCCAACCTTTCTCACATCAAAGTTTGGGGGCAACGACACAACGGTTTCTTCGCTCACCATAACTGTATCAAAGAAATAATCATTTTATATACTAGTAACTATTTATCACACTCATCCATCTCCATCCTCACAACACACCAAACTCAACAACTTCTCTTCTTCCTTTTTCCTCTCCCTTTTTGTTTTCTCTCTCTATCTTTCCGCAAGCAGGGGTCTGCTTTATTCTTCCTCCCACCCAGGTCCCTACTAGTCTACACACAAGTTCGTGGGGGGAAAACAACTAGTGTAAAAGAAAACTGCACCATTCTCCGGCCGGCTCATCATCCGAAAGGCCAGACATCAAAAAACAAGCTCCACAGGGGCCAGAATCCAAGGCAGAAACGAAATGGTGTGGTTTCATAAAAGGAAAAAAAGTCAGGTTCTTCCCTTCCATCAAGGTTCGGCTTTTTGACATGACACACTGTGGTCCTGTGAATGTGGGTATATATCGATCTCCAAAAGTTCAAGGGAACAAATCCCGAAAAAAAACGGCGTTCAATTTCATTTATAACCAAAAGCTTGACAACGCTTAACAGACCAAAGAGGGGGGGTTTTTTTTACAAAAAAATGCAATGCTATGGCAAAATGAGATGCACGCCCCCCCCCCATTTCCCAACCCCATCCAGAACAAAACGCAATGTAACATTCCTGATCCAAAGGAGGGGATGTTGAAAAAAAGCGCCCTTCGTTTGCTTTGCCACCGACCTTGCCAAACAATCAAACGCGGTTTTCAACCTTGTGTGCAACAATGCCACAATGTAGTCGAGAAAAATACCGTCCAGAAACAGTGAATAAAAGTGGGAAGAAAAAATATAAACAAGAAAATCCCCCAAAAATATCTTTTAACCGCCGTGTTTGTCATAACATGTGCTGGCGGAGAATTAGAAAAGAAATCGTCGATCGTCGTATTCCGTACAATAAAATGCTACCATCCCCAATGGTATATAGGATCGAAAGAAATATGGAGCAACGAGGAGGGTGAAAAAAAAAGAAAATAAAAAAGAGCTCGCACAAACCAAAGGCACAGCAATAGGATTCGCAGTCGGGCTGGTTCGGTGTGTAGGACGAGGGCGCAAAAACGGACTCGAAACGGAGGTGGGGGGCGTGTGTCTTGTAATGAACCGGGGGCTGCCGCTTCATCTTGGCTCGTCGTAGGGAGGGCAGGGGGAGTGCAGTCAACTCAATGCCGAACGGCGCGTGAGGTTTCGCCACTTCAGACCCTATCGACAGACACAGTGTTAGGTCACATTCTGTTCAGAAGGAAACGGTCGGCAGTGTCATGATGAGTGACAAGGATGACGACAGGGGGGGAAGTTTTTGGTGAATTACAACCATTTGAACCAGACTCCACAACCTATTCTTCTTTGCCTTCCTTTTACATAGGGGGTGCGCTGCCATATGGGTGAGACGAGGCCAATGAAAAGAATGATATAACCATGAAAGAACGAAGAAAGAAAGAAAGAAAAAAAATGCAATGTATCGCCGCCTTACAGTATAAGCTGCTTCAAGTTCCGCTGGATTATCATGTCCTGCACGGAACCCATGGTGATCTTTAATAAGTTTGTGTCGGTGGCATTTGTGAAGTGGCCGTAAATCTCCTTCTCGGGGTTTCGGTTCAATGCGCGAAATTTATCCATGAAGTACTTGCTTGCCAACTTCCAGTCGTCTGGCGGGCCATGGTAGTCGGTAAAACCATGATCTGTTATGGGGCTCTTTGCGAGCTTCTCCTTAAACAGATCCATCTTGTTGAGGAATAGAATTAGGGCTGACTTGGTGAACCAGTGAGAGTTGGCAATCGATTCCCACAGCATGAGCGCCTCGTTCATTTGATTCTGAGACAAGTTATGTTAGCCATCCACATCCTACCCTGTCCAGACGCACTGTGCGGGTCAACCTACCCCATCCTTGTCCTCCACAAGACATTGATCGTAGCCTGAAATGGCAACCAAGAACAGCAAACAGTTGACATTCTCGAAGCAGTGAATCCACTTTTTCCGCTCTGATCGTTGACCACCAACGTCGAACATGCGATACGTGAGTTGACCCAAGTCGAAGATGGTCTCGGTGATTCCTGTAGTTCTGAGTCGTGATCGCAGAAGATCCTGATCAGTAGGAACGTAGTTCTTGTCCCAGACGCGGTCCAAGTCGGAGCAGAAGCTTTACAAGGCAGCATGCAGGTCAGCCATCAATCATTCTTGACCCCTCACCGGCCACATCTTCTACTTACTATTCGAGATTGTCATGCAGGGCATACTCGTTGCCTTTTGCAATTGCTGCCTTGACACCTGCATCTACCCAAAGTTTCTTGACTGGCTCGAGATAGTCTTCTGGTAAAGGTTCGTCTGCGATCATCTCGTAGTCCACCATGATGTGGGCCATATTTTTCTGTTAAAATTGATTGCTTGTTAGTGGCGACCGGAAAGCAATCGGGACTCAAGGCGCAAGATACAGATGCGACTTACCTCATTTTCGGGGTTCTCGAACTTGATGTCCATCTCGTTCATCGCATCAAAAATCAACCTGAAAGAGTGGACGATATTCTGGAACACCACTGGCTTCCATTCCAACTTTTCGCTTTTGCTGAAACCTTGCGCATAGATCAACTTCATCTGCTTCAACACGGTTGACTTTCCGGATTCTCCGGCACCTGTAATAACCTGTCAGCCTCCTCCCCACAAACACGCACATGGCCACAGTGATATCTCGTACCCAGAAGCAAAAGCTTCACCTCTTTTGCCATCTTCTTTTCATCGGCGCGAATGATCTTGTCCAACTCCTTTGACCGGGCGGCGCCCGCCTCATCGCTTCCCTTATCCCGTGCTCCGAAACACATGGTCGGCATTCAATTGGATGTATTGGTCTGGTCAAGTTTCTGCACCGATGGTATGAATGACGATGACGGTGGCGTTAGTGCGGGTAGTGTGAATTGATGACAGCCTTGACGGGAAGGTGTCGAGCTAATCGGGGACCTGAAACGCCTGGTGGTGACTCGGCGCGGACTGCACGAACGGTAGCTCCACGTTGCTCTGGAGCAATGCACTCGATCGGTTGACGTCAAAAACGATTATCCTCGCAATCCCATTTACAAATCCCAGGATTGCTGTCTCCAATTTGACCAAGGCCTCCTCTTTTGGCGGCTGTCAGTACTGTGTTCCCTGGGGGCCTCTGTGGACAGGTCGTGGCCGGGGTCCGTCGGGATTGGTTCAAAGCGGGCCGCGGCAAAGTAGGAGCAAAAAGGGGGAGACAGAATATATGATAAGATGCTGATATGTAAGATTCTCAGCGGCGAAGCAGGCAAGTGTAGAAGGCTAGAATGTCCCAATCGAGGGTGTTGGCAAAAAAAGAGAGAAGGGGATGACAATTGGAAGCAAAGACAACAAAAAAGACAACGGTAGAGAAGGCTGACCGTCCTGGGCTTTGGGTCGAATGATTGATGGATTTGGACTGGACGGGATGGACTGAAAGGATGGCAAGAACGGCCGAAGCCCGTGGCTCAGCGGCGCAGGGCGCCAGGTGCGACCTACGTCCGTATTAATTATTTTCTGCAGCACCTCATCCACCCAGGGGGCCTGCAACCCCCCATGTCGACTCCATGCAGCCAAACCCAAGCTTGCTTCTCGCCTCGAGCGAGGTCTTCATTGCTAGCGGCGTTTTGCGTTCAGGGGTGGCCCGAGTGTCCGTTCTTTTTGATGCTGCATTGCTACCTACTCCGTAGATTTCTTCTTCCAGGTCCTGGAGGAATCTTTGATTTAAATTGCAGACCTCGGTGCGCCTTCTTTTTCAGGTCGTTGATTTTCAAGGGGTTCGTGCCCCGGGGCAAATTGCCTGATAAAACTCTTTACCGGGCAACGTTCCTCTCTGTCGGAGAACTACAACATACGGATGTACGTATGTACGTGCGCATCTGAATTTTGAATGCATTCATCACAGCTCCGATGCTGCCCTGTCCCATATCACTGCTATGTTATACCGTCTTTGGTGGATCAATCTTGGATCGATCCCCAAATGCGTATCTGTTCCGACTCCTCGTCCCGGGCACTTACCTTTTCAACTGATAGTACGGAATATATATATATTTGATCATCACCAAATCTTGGATATTTGTTGCTAATGTAGCAGGTGGTTGAATAAATTTTGCCTGCCCAGGCCGGTTTTGCAACGCCAGCATGCCACCAAGCGATTTTCGATCCTCGAAGCGGGAATTATGGGTCCTTTCAGGTGGAAAGTCGACCAGCATTCCATGTTTCCCCGTTGGCACCTTATGGCTCCACGAGGAATCCTGGTGCACATCAGATCCAGAGTTCACAACATATCAGATCAACCAGAGCCAGGGCTCATGCGTTTATGCATTTCGGTAATGTCTTGTTCAAACAAATTGGACGCATTTTTAATCATCATGGAACAGAGAAAGAGCCCCTTATTGTTGCGCTCCCGGACCGGCTCAAGACCCTTGCTGCAGCAGTGTTCGTTCTTCAAGTTACGGTGGTTCCTCGTGGAGTGAACCGTGGAGAGACTGCAGACGGGTGCATGCATATCGCTAGGCTGAAGATGGTGGGCCGGATATTGATGAATCTGACCAGTCAACTTTTTTTGTTTCAGACGGACTGCGGGTGCGGCTGGGAAGCACAGATTGTGTTTCTTTTTCCTTTTTTCCTTTCTCGCCTTCGAGATGCCACGCGGACTTGACCCGAGCCCGTGTCCAGGTGGACTGTCTTGTGCATGATGCCCTAGATAGACTATTGGATGCAAGTGTCAGGCGACGCTCTCTTTGCTACCTATCTTTGGATGACACTTCTCTTCCAAGACACACCTCAACGGCATTGGAAAAAGCCATGTGGTGGTGATCGTTCCTTCCTGCCGGCATATACAATCCTTCAAGATTGCATGTGTTGATAGTCTGTCGTGGATTGTGGAAACCTTCAAATTAAAAGACCTCCTGAGTCTTCCAGGAGGGGAACTGATCAGCACGAAAAATTGACCAGAGCTTGCAAAGTCAATAGCCACAAACTGACATATGACAGGACTTCAATATTCAAAGGTATCAGTCTCCATAGCGCTATGCCAGCCATAAGCACCAGTCATCTGGCCCAATCTTAAAATCGGAAAATTCGAGAGAAGACCCAGTGCTGCGGTGACCTAATCCAAAATTGGCGGTACCAGCCTTTTGATAGCGTGTTTCGGGCTTTCGGTCTGTTTGGCTGGTTTGCTGACAAAAAGAAGAAAAAAACGGCAAAATCTGCTGCTCGCCTCAAGTTCCAGGCTTAAAGGCCACCGTCCGAAGTCTGCAGTGCCGCACCCCTCCACATTTTCTCGTGGAACAGCAGGGACGGGACGGATCCTTCGGGACAAGAGAGAGAGTTCTGAGGAGCGGTTACTCATCGTCACTTGGCTTTCCACGAGGCGGCATAGGAGGCATTCTGCTTTATTCTCGCCGACCCGTCTGGACAAACGCAGAGCACAGACCGAAAACCTAGCGTACCAAGTTATTCGGAATGGGGCAGTTCGCAGCGATCTTGACGTCCGTGTGCTCTCTCATACCCGTGCTCCGGGAGATGGAAGCGAACAGCCAACAGCTGGATGGCCGGGAGGACATTGAAGATACTAGGGTCCTGTTGACTATTAGTCAATTGAAAGTTTGGTAAAATTCAAGCAAAGATTCCAAATCCCAAGAAGTTCCGGAGACAATGTGCTCGGTGCCGTTCGGGACATGGTGGTTTGTTCCACCTCCGATGCCGAGGGGTAGGGTACGGGATCGGAGTTTGAGACACACCGCTTGCAGCGTACGGATTCGCAGGTATATTGGATCTCTCTTCTTAGTTTGTTGAGGACCATAATTCTGACAAAATCCACACCACCCACTCTGTGTCATGGAGGCACAGACGCTCTTCATCCGACAGATAAACCCGAGCGGAAGTGTTGGTGTCAACTGCGTGTCAATTGATAAGACACTTTGGCGCCTTGCTAATCTTGAGTTATGTCACCATTGCAATGCAAATTGGTAAATAATGATAACCACAAGGGGATAACAGTTTGAAGTTGAGGGGAGGGGGGAAATCCAAACCTTTTTCTTCCTTGCGCTCTTTCCTTCGCGGTCTGAACTCGAGCTCTCCACACTTTGAGCCGGTCATACGTTTTTATTCGCTCATAGATACGGTAGTAAATATGACCGATTACTTGGAAGAACTACCGCACAAAAAAAAAGTAGGCCTGGAAAAAATTTCGACTGAGGTCGCTACGCTCCTGCCTTTTGGAGGTTGTTGATAAAAATCAAACCAAAAATTTATTACCCCGCATCCACTTAAAAAAAAAACCTGCCCCTCATCACCACCAAGTTGGCTTCAATCTGTGCAAGACGTTGTCTCCTTCAACTCTCGCGCTGCACCTCGTCACCCTCATATCGACGATTTTTTAGCCAATCTTACAAAATGGCCGACGAGATTACCCACGCCACCATCAAAGGTACGAAGTTTGAACACTCGTGGTTGTCCATCCAATCTGGAAACTTCTCAATGAGGACGCCAGACACCCCGCCATCCCATTCACTCAGGACCCTGGGCATCACAGCACTGCTCTTGGATATCGATGAGTGGTGCTCAGTGAGAGCTTTTTCTTGGTTCGGTTGCCTGTGCCTCACTTACACAGCTGTTATTGTGCGGCAACAGGCCTGTTCATACCTGCAACATCTTCCAATGAACCATTTCTCCCGCGAAACGGGGGTTGCTTTCATAACGTCCATTCCTGAGCTTTGTTTCCTTGTCATAAAGGTTTCCGAAACGTTGACTAACGGTACTGCTCCCAGATGGTTGGTTCCGCGAGATTTCCAACATGTGGCCTGGTAAGTAAATAAACCATAACACCCGCACCTACCCAATTAAAAAAAAATATGCCTCAACTACTACTAGGTGTATGCTGACAAGAGCACCAACAGGCCAGGCCATGACCCTCAAGGTCGAGAAGGTCCTCCATCACGAGAAGAGCTTGTATCAAGATGTCCTGATCTTCAAGTCTACCGACTACGGCAACGTTCTCGTCCTGGATAACGTCATCCAGGCCACCGAACGCGATGAGTTCTCCTACCAGGAGATGATCACCCATCTTGCCATGATGTCCCACCCCGACCCCAAGAAGGTTCTTGTCATCGGTGGTGGTGATGGCGGTGTCCTCCGCGAGGTCGTCAAGCACGAGGGCATTGAGGAGGCCGTCCTCTGCGACATTGATGAGGTGAGCCGGATAGATAGCCTCGATTTAACCTCATGATCAGACCAACATTGCTAACCACCGTTTCAGGCCGTCATCCGTCTCTCCAAGCAGTACCTTCCCCACATGTCTGCTGGCTACAACCACCCCAAGGTCAAGGTCCACGTCGGTGACGGTTTCAAATTCCTTGCCGAGTACAAGAACACCTTCGACGTCATCATCACCGACTCTTCCGACCCCGAGGGTCCTGCCGAGTCTCTCTTCCAGAAGCCTTACTTCCAGCTCCTCAACGAGGCTCTCCGTGAGGGCGGTGTCATTACTACCCAAGGTTGTACGTCTCATTTATTCAGGAAATCCCGAGACAAGGGAGGGGTTGTTGTCTTCTTCCAGGCTCTTACAAGTGACTTGCCTGATGTGTGGCTCATGCCATCCCTCCTTGGCCTACCGAGTGGTAGCAAGTCTCGGCCTTTCCGCATGCCGTGATTTGTACCGTGATCATCTTTTTGATCTGTCTCTTTTACTTTTTGTCGATTGCTTTCGGTCATTATCATAGGTGGCTTTTCTGGACCAATTTAGCTAACTCATCACTTCTACCAACAGCTGAGAACCAGTGGCTTCACCTTCCCCTTATCACAAAGCTCAAGAAGGACTGCAAGGAGATCTTCCCCGTCGCTGAATACGCTTACACCACCATCCCGACCTACCCCTCCGGCCAGATCGGCTTCATGGTCTGCTGCAAGGACGCCAACCGTAATGTCAAGGTTCCTCTCCGCACATGGTCCAAGGAGGAGGAGGACAAGCTCTGCCGCTACTACAACTCCGAGATCCACAAGGCCAGCTTTGTTCTTCCCACATTCGCCGCCAAGGCCCTTCAATAAACGCATCAGATACGACGTCATGATATAGAAAAAGCCTCATAAAAACCAACCCAAGGAAACAATGATACCATGAAAAAGGCGGGCAGCAAAGACCGGTATGATGCCGGTACACTGCAGATAAAATAGGGGGCAATTGAGAAGGACGGCCTCGTATGGGCCATTTTCAATCCTTTAAGGGATGATCTCAGATGCCTGCATGAAAATAATGCGAGGTTCTCGAAGAAGAGGGTAGAAGAAGGATCCAAGAATAGATCACGTACCCTCAGTACCTTATCACCTGACACTTGATTCCACAAAGTGACCCGTTGGTGGTAAAAATATTGCACTCTGTCTGGCGCATGGTTTTAACTACGGTTCCTGAAAGTTTACCTTTCCCTGGCTCACATCAGGATAAACATCAAACCGCCTCTGATCCCTCAGAGGAATACCCTTCCTCGCTGCCTCAATCTTTTCACCATCCAGATCCGCACTCACAATGGCCTCATTCTCATCGGCCTCCACCAGGACACTCGCCATGGGATCGACAATCAGACTGTGTCCCCAAGCATGATAAGTTGCCCCCGTATCCCTCGCAGGACTGCAGAGCGCCACATATAGCTGGTTATCAATCGCCCTGGCCTGGCCCAACAATCTCCAATGCTTTGGTCCGGTGACGGTATTGAACGCACCGGGATAAATCAAGGCGAAACATCCATGACGCGCAGCGATTGTGGCCAGCTCGGGAAACCGAATATCGTAGCAAATCGCCACGGCGATCTTGCCATACTCTGGCAAATCAACAATGGTGACTTTATTTCCTGGAGACAAAACATCCGACTCCTTGAACGTGATCCCCCCGGGAATATCAATGTCAAAGAGGTGAACCTTGCGGTGGGAAGCAAGATGCTCTCCAGTGGGAGAAAAGATGAGCGACGTATTGTAATACTTGGAGTCTCCGTGAAGCTCTGGAATCGACCCGCCAACGAGGTATACCTGGTTATCGCGTGCTATTTGGGAGAGAGCTTTGAATGAGGGTGATTCGTCGGGGGAAGGGAGGAGCTTTTCGGCGTAGGAGGGGAAATAGTCACATCCGTAAGGGGAGTTGAAGCATTCGGGGAGAACTATGATCTTGGCGCCCGCGGAGGCGGCTTCGCGGACTTTGTCGGCGGCATGGGAGAGGTTATGGGCTTTGTCGGAGGTTGAGGCCAGTTGCACGCAGGCGAGCTTGACTGGTTTCTTGAGGAGGAGGGGGTGTTGAGTATTGAAGGCCATTTTGCGGATTGGAATGAGGGGCTGAGTTTTGAGAAAGGCCCGTGAAGAGGGTTGTAGCAAGGAGGTGGTGAGAACGTTTAATGTTCTCCAGGTTGTTGTTCGCATTGTCAAAAGATGGAGAGAGGCAAGTGCGAAAGCTGGGTGGGATACGGCTGTCAGGGATCAGTGGTGGATTCACAAATCTGCCTTGCGAGTGGGAGGTTCATCAGCGCGGGGTGAATGCCAAGACCACGGCCATTCGACAGGGGTCGCCCAAGGCCGATATCACCTAGATATACCCACTGCCACCCCCGTTCTTTCCTCTCAACGACATCCGAAGGGAAATGACGGGAATCGGCAATTTGTTTTGAGCCGACCTGGGCTTTGAAGGCAGTGACGCGCACAAAAAATGTTGCCTTCAAACTTACCTGGTAACTTTCTTATCAGGTCAACATTGAGCTCAGCTCTCTCATTGACGGAGCATATCATGGTTCCGGCCTGATACCTCCAACAACCTACACCCGGACGTTCCTCGACCGGATCACTCTTCTTTCGCATTCTCACGAACCCATGACCTCCATGTTCTCATCATGAATTGGAACGAAGGTCATATTATTCGTGGCAACCGTGGCGCATTGAGAAAACCGAATCCAGCCCGTGAGCGCCAGAGGCAGTACTTTGCTCGTGCTGCTGAGCGTGCAGCTGCGCTCGAAGCCAACAAGGAAAACAATGCCGTTTCTGTGCCGCCTCTTCGACATGGGGCTTCTGTGTCTAAACGTCGCTCAGCTGTCCGCAAAAAACCAACATCAGCGCCAGCTCGCCGTCAAGCTGCCGCTGCTCAGCTAGATTCCCCTCCTAGAGCTCGGATTAACCCTATGACAAAAGAGACAAGAGAGGCTATCCGAAAAAAACTGGTCGGTGAGCCATCACTTAGCGAAAGGAAATAGAATATCCCTCTCGAAGTTTTGCTCAACTCCAAACGCCCCCGTCGACGTCGTCGGCACACGGGAGGGTTACCACCAGTCGTGCCAGGAGAGCTTCCACCGCACATTATAAGTTGTGGAGATCCGGTTCTTAGACAGAAACTATGTGCCTATACAACTAGCCTTCAGCGTGAAGACGTGAGAGTCCGGATAGGGAGCCAGGAAATCCGGCCAGGACCAAGCTCAACCACTGGTAGGGGCTCCATTGCGAGTAAATCCAAGGGCAGTCAATCTAGCCGCTCCAGGCAGAGTGCCTCTCAGCCAACGAGTGATTCTCGTTTCGAGAAATCGTCCAAGTCAAGGCCAACACACAGAAAAGGCCAAATTGGTACGGCCCTTCCATTCATATTGGTGGTCATTTGTGTTAACACCTTGGATAGATAGACACCCATCTTTCCTTCACAAATCTATCCCAGCTGCAAAGCCGGGACGAGCAGTGCCGACACAAGGTAGTCTTCTGTATAACGAACTTGATGTACTAGAAAATCACGCCGAGAGAAATAACCGTTTCTGCACTTCGATGGATGCTAATGGCCAAATTCTTTCAATATCTGCGCCAGTGTTGGCTCACCCAATTGCACAACGGATTTCGGTTTCTCTGCGTCATTTTGAGTCTGATAGCATCAACAGCGCAGCCGCGGATGTTGGGAGGACGATACCAAATGTGCCAGCATCCCAAAAGAACGACAACGACAAATGGCGGAGCTGGCTGCAGCAGACCCCAAGCGCAACCAGTACCCATAGGATAGCCAAGAGGAAGAGTCGTGGAAAGGCATGCCAAATCACCCCCGGTGTTAGTGAGTTGTCGTCACCGAGAGAGTCTTCGCCAGCTCCTCTGCCCTCACTGGAAGACAGCACTCCATGCCCCAAAAGGGTCACCGTCTCCAAAGGCGAGATTGCCGGTCAATTCCCAAGTTCAAGTGATACCTCGATAATGCTCGCTCTGTACGAGGACGTTAAACGTCGGATTCATGAATCTGCGCACTATGAGGAGGAAGCCCATCTCGACGACAACAACTATGAGGCTCGTGTGGAGCAGGAGGGATTGGGAATGGTGGAACGTGATATAATATTTGAGGAGTCCAATGATAGTACTCAGGAAGTTGACTTCCATCGTCATGCGGCATTCGAAACTGATCGAGATGCCATGGATCTCACCGAGACCTACGAGGAGGAGGATCGAAACAATTCATGGACAATGCCCGAGTGGCCTCCTTCCAAAGGGCCGTCACCTCAAACACACGCCCGCAACTTGGGAACTTGGCGAGATCGTTGCAGTATGTTTAGCAACGAGCTAGATTCCAGCGACAAGACGGTTGCGCCGCCAGATCCGATCAAACCCAAACAACCCGATGCAGCAGAAGCTTGGAAAACCTTCGTCTTCGGAGACGAAAAGACTGATGAACTTGAGGCCGCAGCATTTGCGAAAGCAACATATGACGCCGCTCGGCACTATAAGCCCTTCAACCGGTCCAAACTTATGGAAAGGTCTGAAGGTGACAAGCCCTTCAAGACTGCTGGCTTTCGCTCCCCTACCGAAGTGTCCGCAAGCGTTGACTTGCGGCCAAGCATCGAGAGTCCGGATACACCCGCTCCGCTATCCAGTATCGATGCGAATATCCCGTCCACCGAGGACAGCTTTGATGACATAGGCCCAGACTATCCACAGCTATCAGACATCGTGGGATTTGCGCACCACTTGGGATTACAGACCAAGTCGCCAAGTCTACAGGTCCATGTGTCATCAAGTGATTTTGTTGATGAGCATTATCAGTCTCTGGGCTTTCCAGATGGTGTGGAGAGCATCGGAAACATGGAGTCACAATTTACGTCACCGAGTCTTGTGATGAACATTACACAGCCCGGTAGCATGGTGGCTGACGAAAGCCGTTGTTCCGTACCTGCAGGTCATGTGGGGAATGGCGGCAGCATGGAAACACAACCAGAGGCTTCTTTGCACGCATTTGCGATGTCAACGGGTCCTGAATACAGGGCTGAGGTGGAGGCTTGGCGCCAGGTGCATGTACCCGAACAGCCTCAACCACGCGGGCCAGGAGCACAAGGAGACCAGTTTCGATTTGCTCCACCGAAGCTTTTTGTTGGAAATCGTTCGAATACACAATCACAACATCGACCCACCCCCAATATCGGAGGGAAACGGGGAAGGGGACGGTGGGCAAAGCAGCGAGCCACAGATGGTCGTGCAGATATCCGGGCACTTCCTAATTACACGAGCGATCCGATCGAGGACTTTGAAGAACCAGAGCAAACTTGGCAGTCCTTTTTTCCCCTTTGAGTTTGCTTGAGCTTCATTGTTAACATACACCAACTCTACTTTGTGGCTGATTCACAACCCAAAGATTTACTTTTGTTCTTGCAGGATTTCTTGAGCTTCGTTCTACCGTGGAATTTATTATGGAAGCCTCGCAAATAAACCCTCGTATTGCCCCAAGCAGATGACGAGGTATTGCACACAGCTGTGCTGTACCTGGTACTTTCAAAAGAGTCATACTAATAAAGCTTTTTGGCACCCTGACACTCAAAGTTGGACGACATTCCTAGTGTATTACCTACCAGAAAACACATTTGCGTCACATACCAAGAAAGGCCACAGGGGATGGGCCTGCCTGCCACCCACGATCTGATGGGAACTCCCCTTTCCCATATTTTCCCAGGAGTCTCTCAAGCTCAAACTTCAAAGTCTGGCCACGACTAGGATTGTCTTGACGTTCATGCTTGACCGCCAGAACACAATTTTAAATGTGATTTAGCCTTGAGGCATTAACTATGTCCGCGGACATCAAAGATACCTTCATTTCGGTAACTGTTTTAATTCAGACGGTCTTGGAAGTCACGAAGTTTCTCACATGTACCTGGCAGGGGAATGCGATGTCGTCTGATGCGGAGACCCCGAAGAAGGAGGCTCTTGGCGACGGCAGCTTTTTAGTCATTCGGGAACCAATGGGAGGTTTACGATAAGTGTTGTGGATGCTGTGGGTGCTGTGGCGTCTGGGGCAAAGTGATTGGTTTGACTTGGGGCATTGGCCGATTGTATTGTATTATTCTTACCTGAGGATTTGCAAGAAAAGCGGGTTCGGTGATGCGCTGTTTGGCAAGTCTGTTGTTCTGGCTTCTTCGCGTGCCTTTCGAGGGCAATCTATTTCGTAAACCAGGTTACGGTGAAGGGAGAGAAAACAAGCGGTAAAGGGGTCTAGAAGGGTTCGTGTTTTATTGATGAAATGGGATGGAACAACGGGAAAGTTCTTGCTGCTTTTTGAGTCTTGGACCGCTTGTTCCGCTTGTGAGGTGGTATTGCTTGGTTTTTTTACGGGAACGGGTACTTTTGAAGGAGAAACGACGCATTCAGCATTGTCACTTTTCAACCTTGACTGAGCCCAGGGTTGAGAGCCTTTTGAAGACTTGGACAAGTGCCCCATAGCGGGGCTTAAACTATCCAGAAAGACTCCAAAACGGCGGAGAATTAGGTCCAGTTCAATTAGTCTACCGCGCGAACACATAAACGCGCGTTTGAGACGCGGTTGAATGCAGGAGAGCGCCAAAAAAAAAAATCCACAAATTTTTTTCCCGATAGTGACATCCGGCAACGCACAATTCTTTCTCACGAATTTCTCTTTTAGTAGATCTGTGGGTTCGGGAGGTACAGTCGCGCTCAACAAAATGTCCAAGTTATAATACGTACTGGCTGAATACGACAAATGATGTCAGGGGTACACATACAAGATGCTTGGAGACAGTACGGATTTATCTGACATGTGCTTTGTCTGGGCACCGCCCCAACCCCAGAAAAACTGAACGGGAGCCACCGCCAGGGCTGTGTGTGTGCTTGTGGATGAGGTGCCAAGAATAACATATTCACGAAGCCACTTGGATGCTGAATGAAACAAAGAACCAGTAATGAGGGACCGGAACTGCTCGTCGTTGTTTCAACGGCGGCAGGTTTGTCCCTGGGTCGAAGCCTACGGTAGAACCAAACTGACTCGACAGAAAAACTACTTTTACGCCCCTGTGACTTTGTACATTTCACCCCACAGTTCTCTTGTGGTGTGGTGTAAATTGTGATAACGGTTCACCAGGACGACGAACAACAAACCAAGGATACAAACTTGCGCAAACCGGTCCGAACTGTTTGTCTGCCGGTATTTGGATCCCTTTGACCGGTACTTGGCAACCAGAAGGAGTGTCACGGACCACTCTACTGTACTGTACCTGCCAAGCCAGAGTCCTGCTGGAGACATTGCAGACAGGCACGTGACTAAAATGTATAACTACCACCAAGACCTGTTAGTTGCCAAGAACCGGTCAAAGGGATAGATAGTGATTCCTTCTTGTGGTTAGCGTCTACCAAGAAATAAGCGTGAAAACGACATCAGTCTTTTATTTGAGCCAAGACTAAGCCTGACATTCTTTGATGGAAGAGGAAAACGACAAGAAAAGCATCACAAAGTTTGTTGGATGTTCATCAACAAAATCCAAATTCCAACCCGAACATCGCGATGCCAAAAGCCGAGGGTGGATTTGTTCCACGGAATAATTCTTGGCGACCTTGGACGAGGAGTACGCAAGGCCCGAATTGATCCCTTGTTGATTCATCTCGTTCCAACTTCCAAGGAGCAAAAGAAGGAAGCTATCCGACGCTGTCTTCCGGTTCAACGGTTGAACGGGACACGGGAAACATCGGTCGGATCTCAAACTCCCGTTTGGTGTCGGGTACTCTTTGTCTGGCCGGGGCGCCGCAAAATGTACGTAAAATAAACCCCAAAAAAGCTACATCCGTTTGTCGAAAGTAGTAACGAGCCGGCTGCGAAACGACAAGATGGCGCAGTGGGAAAAAAAATTGAGAAATGTACCTGATAAGTACCTATTCGTATAGCCGCGGGAACATCATTTTTTTTCTCTTCCTTGTCGTTGTAACCACATGAGGATATTGAAGATCAAAAGATGTCATTTCTCGAAAGGAAACCATTCGGGGTTTGCCACCAATCAGTATTTCGAGTTGACAGCTTGTTCCCACTTAATTCAGAAACTTGGACCGTCAGACAATACCTGCGGTACCTGGTCTTGTTGTCACTTTGTCACTTTCAGGACTTGAAGGACACATGATGAGTCCATCATCCCCACAAGCCGCAAACCGCAGCCCCCCCTGATGTCGGGTTGTCCCTGGATTCTTATCGCAATGCAGCGTGAACGGTTGGAGGCCAGACGGCTCCGGGCGATGCACGGTTTTGTGTTCCTGTGAGAGATGGAAAACATAAAAGCCTCATGGTCCCCGCCGTCTTCCTATAACTCGTTGTTGTTGTTTCCCTCTCCACTATCTGTCACATAAACCCACTGATATTTTCTCGCAATTGTCTTTTTTCTTTTTCTTTTTCAGTTATTATTCTTTTCCAGTCACATCACACACATCACACAAAATGGTCAGTTCAAGTGCCTTTTGGAGGTCAAAACTCCCGGAAAGAAATCTTATTGATATCCAACAGGCCGAACCATCACAAATCACCTACACCGAGAACTTGCAAAAGTTTCTCCGTCTGCCCCAGGGCGGCCAGATTATTGCAGAATACATCTGGGTAGACAGCGAGGGTGGCGTCCGATCAAAATCAAGGGTGAGTTTTTAACATTTTTTCTTCTTTTCTCTTGTCGTCATCATCAACAACACCAAACGAAAAGCGGCCTGCGTCGGCTTGGCTGCCGGCCAACCAAATTCGAACAATTGGAACCAACCAGGCGGATTCAACCGAACCGAAGCAACCACACCACATTCCCAACGATCGGGTGCGATGTGGTGTCGCTCTGCAGGTGACCCGCAACCAGCCGCCTGTCACTTTCCTTTCATGCTCTTTTCGTTCTTCCATTCCTCCATTCCTCCATTCCGACCTCGCTCTCGGCAGTTTTGCTGGTCTGGAGACAAAACACCAAACAGAAAAAAAAAAAAAACTCCACACCATTCCACCCCGCCATCCGGCCGATTTCCCCATGGACGATCCCAGCAAACACATACACCGCGGTTACGGATTGACTCAACATCTTTTGGTCATGCGCCGCGATAATGCCAATTCAGAATACTGACATGACACCCATTTGCAGACTCTCCCCGAGAAGGAGGGTGGCTATGTCCCCGCCGATCTCCCCATGTGGAACTTTGACGGTTCTTCTACCGGTCAAGCTCCCGGCGAGAACTCCGACATCTACCTGAAGCCCGTCGCTGTCTTCCCCGATCCCTTTAGAGGCCAACCCAACATTCTGTACGTAATGACCGAGTCGATCACGAGAGAAGATGACAAGAAAAGAACCGCATGACTGACTGGAACTGCGCAAATAGTGTTCTTTCAGAGTGCTGGAACAACGATGGCACACCCAACAAGTACAACCACCGTCACGAGTGCGCCAAGTTGATGGAGGCCCATGCCTCCCACAAGCCTTGGTTCGGTCTTGAGCAGGAGTACACTCTTCTCGACCTCAACGACCGTCCCTACGGCTGGCCCAAGAACGGTTTCCCTGCTCCCCAGGGACCTTACTACTGCGGTGTCGGTGCTGGCAAGGTTGTCCAGCGTGATATCGTTGAGGCCCACTACAAGTGCTGCTTGTACTCTGGCGTCAAGATCTCCGGTACCAACGCTGAGGTCATGCCCGCCCAGTGGGAGTATCAGGTTGGCCCTTGCGAGGGTATTGAGAGTGAGTCATATTTCTGACTTTTTCTTCATCAAATACTGACCTCTTCACCTTAACAGTGGGCGACCATCTCTGGCTCTCTCGTTTCCTCCTCCACCGCGTTGCTGAGGAGTTCGGCGCCAAGGTTTCCTTTGACCCCAAGCCCATCCCTGGCGACTGGAACGGTGCCGGTCTTCACAGCAACTTCTCTACCAAGGAGATGCGCGAGGAGGGTGGCATGAAGCACATCGAGGCCGCCATCAAGAAGCTCGAGGGCCGCCATGCCGAGCACATCGCCGTCTACGGCGAGGGCAACGAGAAGCGTCTCACTGGCCGCCACGAGACCGGCAACATCGACTCCTTCACCTACGGTGTTGCTAACCGCGGCGCCTCTATTCGTATTCCCAGGGAATGCGCCGCCAAGGGCTACGGCTACTTTGAGGATCGTCGCCCTGCTTCCAACGCTGACCCATATCAGATCACCGGCATCATTATGGAGACCTGCTTCGGCGCCGTTGGCGATGCTGAGTAATTTGATGAAGGGTTTTGTTTGGCTTTAGCTGTATAAAAAAGAAACACGGGAGGTTGGTTGGGTTTTGCATGGCATCTTAATACAGGATTGGGAGTAGAAATTGGGTTTTTGCATTTGCGACGAGTGGATTTAGACAGATACACCTACACACACACACACACACACACACACCTATGAGCGATTCCAGGACTCTTTTTTAGACGCATTGCTTTTTTGGATAGAGTTTGTTTTTTACTTGGGAGGAAAATCAACCTTTTTCTTCTATTTTTTCTCCTTGCTCACTTCCTGATACCCGGAATTTCTTTTTCATGATCTGATTTCTCTCTCAATATCAATCTCACGTCGTCGTTCATGTGATTCTCGCCAAGCATCATTCTGGGCGCCAACCCTTATGTTGACATCATCCAAGAGACCCCTTGTGGATATATGTGGTAGAGTAGCATCGTGATGTCTTTAATCTTGGCATGGAAAAGGGGAAAGGGGAAGAAGAAAAGGGGAAACAAAACAAATGACGTCGTTGAATCTGGGGTAGGGGATCTTCATGTTTCTTTTGTTTATGTTACATAATGTAAATAACCCCCTTTAAACATTTTCTTCAAGAACGCTGAGAGTAAATTACATCATTATCATCATAGAAGCGTTTCCTGCAATAGAAGATGTAACTATCGTGATCATGAGGGATTGAGAGAGAGTAATTGACGGTCGTGGATGGGTGATCGAGAGAGTAATTTGACGGTCGCGTGACGGTTTGCTTTATTTCCATTTGCCCGGTGGCGAGTACTTTGTCGAAGCAAAAGGCTTTTTGGTTTATGTGAGTTGTTTGTGTAATGTACATAGAGGTACAACGGCATAATGTAGATAGATACCTATAACTAGGTGTAATCGTAGATTAGATCTTTGGGAATGGAAAACATCATGTCTACGTAAAGGATATACGATGAATTTATTTTGGTAGTTGAGGAAATGTTCGGCGAGATGCATATGTACGTCTCTCCATTTTTACCCCTTTTAGTATGATGATGGTCTCTCCAAGTGAAATACAGATATAGTTGGTTCATACATCACCGCAATTACACAAGTTGAATTTTTTTTTAATTTTTTTGAGTAGTACCCAAAAACCGAGCAGAGAAGAAGCTTAAAGAGATACATCAAGACTGAAAATATGCAATATCTCAGGACGCCATACACATCGCAACGAGAGAAAAAAAAGCATAACAATTTCTGATGACGGTACAATAATAACAACAGCTGCCCTGAGCCGGACTGTTACCCACGTGCAGTCCGGCCGCACAATCACTACAGCACAAGTCATCCCGCTTCGTATAGACCACATTGGCCCAATATTAATTTCCACACTTTTATCCAGCTCCCCTATTGAACCTTCAAGACTGACCCTCCATTCCCTTCATCTCCAACTTAATCCTCCAATTCATAAACTCATCCGTCAGAATCTCCCCATGTCCGGCCTCCTCAACCCTCCAAACCTCAATCTCCTTTGCCCCCTTTTGTCTCCTAATCCTCCAAACCCCATCATTAATCGTTTCTTTTAGCCCTGTATTACTTACTCCATTAGTGTCCTCGCTCCAAAGGCAAAACTTAGGAAGAAAAAAAAAAAAAAACTCACAACTCAAAAACCTCTCCAAAAAATCAACACACCCATCCATCCTCCACTCAACCCTATTATCCCTCATCGCCAATCCCGGTAGACTCTCAGTCTCAAACTCCTGCACCCTTTTTAAAAAGCCATTTCTATCCCTAAACCCAACAGCAATTTTGGGTACCCCCAACAAAAAACTCTGTATCCAAAATTTAAACATTTTTCTCTTCATAAAGAAAAACTCGTCGTTTGTGTTGTTTCTCATCTCGACAGAAGTTTTTAATTCCACCCAATTGTTTTTCGAGCTTGACTTTCTGGAATCCCAAATACAATCTACTTCCCCTCCCAAAACAATCTTGTGTTTGTCATTGTCTATCCCCGTTCGAACGACAGAACAGTATTGTTCTTTATTTGATACCGGTAAAGAATCGCGTGACTCGATATAATCCCTGGAAACTTCTCCCCAGGGTCGAGGGAGGGTACATAATGTTTCGAATTTGTAGCCCCAGAATTGCATGACTTCTGGTGGTGGGTTGTTGTTGTTGTTGTTGTTTTGGTAGTTTCTCCTTTGGTTGTTGTTGTTGTTACTGGTGCGTTGACGATTGTTTTGTTCTTGCTGATTTTTTACTTTGAAGGAGTGGTTTTCTTCAATGAATCTGGGGATTTCGTGTCAGTGATCAAGATCATGTGTGTTGAGTATATATATCACTTACATGCAGTCTCTGTATAGAGTAGCATTCATTTCGAATCTTTTATTATTGTAAGTCAGTCAAACCATTCCCTCTCAAAACAATTTCTCATATAATGTAATGTATGCAATGCACCCACCCCTCATCATCATACGGAGCAGCCATAATCTTGGTCATCATCCCCCTCCAAGTAACAAATTCCGCATCAATCTGCTTTCCCGTCTTTTCTTCATGATCAGCAATAGTTTTTAGCAGACTGACCAAGTGCTCGTCCACGCTGTCGTCATGCTTATCAAACGTCTCAAAACCACGCGAAAGATCAAGGCCGTAAAGGTCTCCCTGAGGTGGGTAGTACCATTTGAGAGAAGAATCGTCGAGGCGGAACTGGTGGTCCTTGTCGTATGAGAAGCAGGCGAACTCTATGGGCGGTTTGAACCGGCTGTCGCCTTTTGGCATGGAAGGGTTGACACCGACTGGGAATGTTGCTGCCATCTTGACGCGACCCAATAAAGTGCTGTGATTAAGATTTAATATGCTGTATTGATGAGTTTTCAGAAATGGAAAGCGAACCAAGACTGAGCGCAAGTTGATGCGTGGAGGTCCGCTAATCATGAAGAGTGCAATCTTTTACGGTGTGATATTTAAAGGGCGGAAACGGCCAAGCAGTGAAGTTCAGACGAGCGGGTGAGCAAACAGCAAAGTGCTTGGGTCATGTCCCCACTTTTTTCGTCTCGGGAGGTTGACTCTCATGGCCAGTGTAACCAGAGAAATATATCTTTTTTTTTCCTACTCCTCAATACAAGCTGGAAACAGGCCAGTCGCGTCAGACTCGGACAATATTCGCGTCAGGCTGGGTTGCTATTCGTGCCGGGCTCGAGGGATATTATCGAGGTCACAGTACTTTTAAACAAGGTTGACAGTACAATCAGCTGGGTTGTGAAATAACTCGCACTCAACTCTTCATTCATTATGTTATATACACTAACTTTGCCACATCCATTCACTCAATCCCAACAACTTGTCTGCCAACTGCCTCTTCGCGGCCCCGTGTCCACGTTCCTTATCCGCCAGTTGCTCACTGAAACAAAGCTCCAACAACGCCTTTAACTCATCATACGTAAACCTATCATCTCTCCTCTTAATCCTCGTCTCTCCTCCTTCTCCTTCCTGCCCGTCATCTTCTCCGTCCTTCAGGGCAGCCTCGCTATCATCCTTGGCCTTCAAAACAATAGCATCTGGTCCCTGCTGGAACAATTCAAAGTACCTCTTGGCTCTTACCAAATCCACGCCTTCCTCAATATTCTTCAAGTTCTGTTGCAGCACCAGAATATTCAACAACATTCTCCCGCATCCTTGAGCATTTATGGGCGCCACCATTGAAGCGTTGCGGATCAGGAAAGCGTTCATCAGCAAGCCCAACCCGGTACGGACAAATAGAACCTCCCTCTCGCGAAGGAACTTGGTCGCCGTCTCGTCGTACGATACTAGTTCAGCGTTAAGACTGAGAATGGTCGGGTCAGGCTCAGACACATCCTGATCAAGAATGTATGGCGCTGAAGTGGAAGGAGAGAGTGCAAGTCCGAGTGAATGCACTATTCTGCACCGAATTTCATGGTGCAAGGTACGGAGCGCAATTGATGCGAGCTCATCGTATGAGGTGAGGATGCTGTCGAAGGATCTAAAAATAACGGTCAGCAACTGATTGCACGGCAACGGACAATAAGACTCTAAACATACTGCACTGTCTCCTGCGTCATAGGGAGGTAGACGGGGCCTTCCTCTGACGTGGCCTTGTTAGGGTCATTCAGCAACGTCCACCGCTTCTTTTCCGGCTTGGGCAAATTTGACCGGCCCGAAGTGTCAGTCTCGTTCCGCGTGATGTGTCGTAGACCAAGGACCTTAACCGAGAGCCACTTCATGCTGGTATATAAAAGGCACAAACCCGAAATAGTATCACGGTCCTGGATGATGTCGCTGGCCTCGAGCTTCTTCTCGTTGGTCTGGTCAATGAGCAGACTAGCCTCTTTTTCGAGCAGCTCAAGGTCTAGAGGCTCCGATTTCAGTAGCTCTACGACAACGTCATGAATTTCACCAGCTTCCAAAGCCATAACCGCCGAGGCCCGCAGCTCTTCAGAACTCGTCGCTTCTTCCTGCGTCTTGGTGACGAGAGCCTTGTACCACCCAAAGCATCGATCGTAGTATCTGAGCATCTGTGTAATGATGAGCGAGCTGAGCGCCTGGTCGTGAGGTATAGTTCCCAGCATTCTGCAAAATGCCGTGATGACAGTGAAGAATGCTGTGGTTCCCTTGAAGATTGGCCTCCTGGCCAGGTGAGCCCAATCCTGGTCTTGCAAGAACGCATCCGCCTCGCCAAAGACGGTATCACTGAGCTTGCCGAGAGTTTCGTCGAGCTGAGGTTGGAAGACATTGACCAAGAAGTTATCAAGGAACGAAGTCAGGGTGCTCGTCGCAAGATCAGATCCCGGAGGAACGATATTCTTCAATCGTTGCAAGAATACGAGCGTCGGTGGCAGAAGCAAGCTCATGTTGAATACGCTGGGCTCAACGAGGGACTTGTACGTTCCGCCGCCAGCAACGTTGCCGTAACCCGACCCCGTACTTTTTCTAGCTGCCACCGGGTCGGACCGAGGAACCACCAGGCCGGCTTTTTTGTTATCCTTGCGTGAGTTGGACGTCAGCCCAGGGACAGCAGACTGGATGATAATGTCGAGAGCCTCGTATTCGGTCGCCATCTCTGTTGATTTAGAATCTGCTTCAGAAAACTTGAAGAGGTGCTCGCGCGCATCCATGTTCCCATTCATCCCGACACCAGGTCTTGGGGATGAACGGTACTGATAGACGTCGGCGTCGGTGGTGACATAGTTGTGCAAGAGAGAGCGAATCTCGTTTTGGTACAAATTCCACAGCTCTTTGAAGCTACCGAGAAGAGCACTGTTGTTGCCAGCTCCCTCGCGGCGGATGAGCGCCTTGATGGACTCGTGGAAGACACGATGACCCTCAGCGATCGCCTCGAACTTGCCATATAGTGTCCATAATAGGTCATAGATGACATCGGCCCTCATCTGGGTCTCACGTTGACCGTATATGTGCATGCCGTTGGAGCTATTTGAACCTCCTCTCAGCGAGCTGGGATGTTTCTGATCAATATCATTGATGGTCTCGTTCACAACAGCAAATAATTCGACGGGTAATCTCTGCTTCAGCAAATCAACAGCGCCTTCTAACCTGCCCAACTTATTCAATGCTTCAACCAAAAGTGTTATGTAGTAAAAAGTGTCTGCTTCGGGGTTCTTTTGCGGATCCTCCGTCACCGATCGGTCCCAATCTATTGAATCGAATATGGCATGGAAGGGAGCGAGGGTAGATGCTTCCTGGTACGCTTCGTTCATGGCGCCGTGATGTTTAGTGAGATTTTGCCATCGCTCCTGGCAGTAAGGAGACTTGAGGTAGAGATGTTCATGTAGCTCCTCAACCAGGATATCCATGAGGGCCGATTCCTGATTAGCCAAGTAGCCGCGAAGCTCACTGAGAGCTCCTATGCCGTCCAATTCAGGCTTGGTCAACTTCCGCAGTGCGTTTTGCAATACTTCGACAGCCGTCAAGAAGCGCTTCTCGGATATCCTAGCCTCCAGCTGATCCGGCACGGTCCGAAGATCGTCCAGTTCATTCAGCGTCTGCAGCACCTCATCGTACATGCGCGATGTGGCGTGCAGCTTCTTGAGTTCTGGGTCTGTGGTGCAAAGTGCGGTTTTCGAGGTGGCAAGAGATTCCTTCAGAGAGCGAACTTTCTTCTGCGAGGCCTGAATGCTTCCTTGAATCTTGTGAAAGGTGCCAATTGACGAATTGAATCCCTGGTGGTACTCGTGAACGATTTTCTTGAGCGAGTCCTGCAAATATTGATGGGTGCGTTTGAAGTCACGATATTCGGACGCACGGCCGACGGAGCTGGGATCAAGTAGTTGCAGAGCCAGCTGCACGGGGATGCAGTCGCTTTCGCACATGGCGGGCCATTCCTGCTTTATCAGGTCAAGCACCTTGCCCATCTCATGCTTGGTGGCCGTCTCTTGGGCTGTTGCGCGCTCCATTCGTTGAGCAGACCGCGGGGGCGGGGCATTTCGAGAGGAGGAGGATGAAATTGGTGGTGGTCTTGAGCTTCCGGTTGGGAGGTTTGTGCTCGAACTCGAGTTGGATGGGAGTGGTGGGTTTGCCTGACGACGTGGTGGTGGCGCAATCCGGTCGCTCCCGTAACCTTCGCCATATGGGTCATACTCCTCGTCCTGCCGGGAGAGATTTCCGTAGCCCCCATAATTTCCCCCATTTCTATATGCTGCTCCGTAACGGTTGGACATGGTGCCGATGCCCGTGGGCTTGTCTGTCGGGTCTCGAATTCGATTCGAACGACTCGATATGCACTCGCGGGGATATCGGCAATTGTCGACAGTGCTATCGGATTAAGTCGTCCTTCATTATTGTCGACTCAACGGAATCTCGAATGCTATCTGTTTTCGCGCGGTTTTGAGTTTGCTGAGTATTGGTTCACAAGGTTCCAGCAAGGTGTTGCTTGGTGTTTCGTTGCTCCTGTCCCTTCATGCAGGTGGCGGGCAGGTCCCGTCCCTATTCTTGGGGGAATCATGTGGGGCCACACTGAGGGAGTTGATTTGCGGGGACCCCTGTCGAGCGATTCACAATCCAGGGGAAACTCATTCTGCGAGTCTTCTCTTGTAAATTGTTCAAATTGGTATCATGATGAATTTATTAACTAGTTTAAATCCTCCCAGTCCCAACCTGGAGAAACCCTCGAGAACTCCTCAAACGATGCAATAGAAAAATCAAAAAAGAAGAAAATACATGCTACCCATAACATTTCCACCGCTCGATCCCAGAGCCCGCCCAAAGTAAAAAGAAGCCAGACTATAATAATGTCGGCATAGGAAAAAGGGGGTAGAGGAGAAAGAAAGAAAGAACGAAATTGTGACAAATGCAAGGCATACAAGTCGGAAACCATCAAGTCATTCATCGTCCAAATTCATCTCTTGAAAACGCGAGAAGCCAGCAAACACGCTGAAAGACAATGAACAAACTCAAAGAAAAGAAAATGCCTACAAATCAAGTGATTCGAAGGCTGTTCAGGAACCAGCGACCGCTCCCCATCTCGCTCTCAGCCCATCCGTCCACCGTGCGTACAGCAAATCAGACAGCGCTTTGCAGTGCTCCATTCCAGGTGCGGCAGGCCGACCGGGAAATTTAGCCTCCAGTGCCATCTTCTCCAAGTCGCGTGCCGCCCTCTCCCGGTCTATTCTCTCTCTTGGTTCCTTCTCCGGGGACCTCGACACATTACCGAGCGGGTTGTCTGTAGTCGCGTTACTTTCCCGGCGCCGCATGTGGCTTTCCAGGTGAGGGTTATCGGTCGCAAACATTAGCTTCGACGGAGAGTTTGACCCAGGGGTTGGTGGGGTCAGAACCGGTGCAGGTGTCAATTGAGGCCTATTAATGAGAACCGTGGCATGGGGAGTGCCGCTGCTTGGTGTCTTGGAGTGGTTTGAATTCGATTGTTGTGGCAGGAATGTTCGGCTAAGCTTGCTGTCCTGGGACATGGTCGAGACGAGGCTGCGCATGAAATGATATGCCCCTTCAGGATCCACAGCGTCAAGGTGTGCCAGCGCATCTGAGAGCCTCGCCAGAGCTTCTCTTTTGGCTGTGCCGGCCGTTTGTGCGTGGAGCTCGTCGAGACATGGTTCCAAGGCTTTGGTGTAAAGTCTGCGGCCAAGAAAGGCCTCCTTGCTGTGTGGCTCCACCGGAGCTTGATATGAAGAAGGAGGGCGATTCTCGTTGGTAAAACTGACTTCTGATGATGTACCTGGCCTGCTTGAGCTAGAGCTATCAGACGGTACCCTACGGAAGAGGCGCATGGTGGATCCGGAGTTCCCAAAGGACATGTCTGGTTGGAGTGGGCGCTTGGAAGAGATGGACGCACGCCGAGGCGAGCCGTTGGAGCTCGAAACGTTGCGAATCGAGTTCCGCCGAGTGCTCGCGGATGGTTGACGGCGCACCGTTGCCCTGCGAACCGTTCCTGGTGTTGCTGGCTGAAGGGGCCCATCCTTGACATCCAACTTGTGCATTCCCTCTTCAACCGCATGGATACTGACGGATGGCTTTCTCGACCTGACGGTTCCCCTCTTAGGAGCAACCGACTTGACGGTATCAAACACCCACTCATCTGCATCGTCCTTGGGGGAAATTGTGTGCAGTGTCTCTTGGTAGTAGACCGGAAGCTTCTGGCGGTCGGCCTTGGCGTCGAAAACCTTTCTGCGGTAGATTAACTCCTGAAGGGCCTCGACCTTGCCGGCGTTCCTGATAAAACGATGCTTCAGCAAGTCCTTGGCTGACGGCCGATGATCCGCATCCTTTACCAAGCACTGGGCGATGAAGTCCTTGAATTCCTTGCTAAACTTGCCCTCGAGTCTTGGGGGCGGGTTTTTGGGAATCTGGAAAAGGACCTTCATGGGATGAATCTGCGCGTGAGGTGGTTCGCCGAGGGCGAGCTCAATGGCGGTGATTCCTAGCGACCAAATGTCTGCCTTGAAATCATATCCAGCCTGTTGGATAACCTCTGGTGCCATCCAAAATGGGGTTCCCACAAATGTGTTCCGCTGCGACTTCATGTGCGTCAACTGCGCTGCAACACCAAAGTCGGCGAGTTTAACCCTGCCGTTTTCGGAGAGGAGGATATTGGCGGCTTTAATGTCTCGGTGAATTTTGCCCTCGGCGTGCAGGTACTCGAGGCCTAGTAATAATTCTCGACAGACGATGGCGATGTGCATCTCGGGAAAAATGCCTGGTTTAAGGAGGTCGAGACAGGAACCACCGCCGAGATATTCCATTACAATCCATAATTTGTGGCCGCGCAGAAAGCTCGCTTTGTATTGTGTTACGTAGTTGCTGGCGCATGTGCTGAGAACCGATATTTCTTGTTGAATCTCTTGGATATCATCGTCGCTAGACTCGAGATCGATCTGAAAGCGTGCGCATTAGTACTCACTCTTCAATCAAAATGACTATGGCGACAACTGACATGTTTGATAGCGACCGTCTCCCCTGTTCTCTTCTCAATGGCTTTGTACACTACACCAAAGCTTCCGCCTGCGCACGTGCTGTGTCAGTGTCTTTTGGGTACAGACGGCAAGGAGGAGGGTTTCTGCGTCGCAAACTTACGTCCCAGTTCCTCTAATACCTGATAATGGCTTGCGACACCTTCGTCGGCCATCTTGATTTGTCTGAGATTGTTGCGCGCCTCTAAACGTAGCAACAAACCGTGGCGAGATTCAGCGACCAGATCTGCCCACAACGCGATTGTGGAGTCGGATGCGTCACCCGAAGCCAGTGAATGGAGTCGATCAGGTCGGGCAGTCTCCGTTCGGCGTTCGAGGTGGAGGTGGGTGCGGATGCGATGCAGATTGCCGAGCGCAACTCTGGGAATGGTCTTGTGGATGCTTGAACCTGGCCGATCGCAGAACTCGGAATGGCCGCAACCCCCCTTTTTTTCAAAAGTGCGCGCGGTGTGGAGAGACGGGGGAAAGAGAAGAGGGGAGGGACGGGGAAGCGACCGGTGAGAGACAGTGAATGAGTGACTGAAGGGTCCCCGAGGAGAAGAAAGGAGAAGGGGGGGAAAGAGTGGAAAGAGAGGGAGGGAAAAAAGATGCGACGGCGGGATGGATCTGCGAGGGAGTGAGAGATGGATGTTTGGGATGGTTTGAATGGATGCAGGCTTAGTGTCGCTCGCCGTTTGCTTTCTCGCTTGATTAGGGGCCCAGTGGTATTAAACTTCCAGCTCTTGGTTGTCCGGGTGCTGCTGGGCTGAGATGAGGAAAGCGAGCGATTGGCAAGGGTCGGCACGGGCCATTGTTTACTTGAAGATTGGCGGGTCTAGGCAGGTTTTTGGTGTCCCCGTTGGATCTCGGATCAGACCGACGGACCAAGATTGAGGCATTGCTTGTTCCTGCATCTATCAATTGTGACCATGAAGTCATGGTGGTTTTGGATTTGGATTCCCAGACATTAGATCTCATCCGATGAAACTCGTTGTTCGTTGATGGATCTCTGGAGAAATGGAGCCTCTGTAGAAACTAAAAAAACAAGCTGCATTCCTCTCCCTCGTCTCCTGCAAGGCCCAACTGCGGGATGATGCAGCCTGCAGGACACACCGCTCGGACCAATCGAATCACACTGACCGGCATTTGAGCGGCATGCAACTGCAGCAGTGGCCTCGAGTGGTCCGTGCATCATCTCCCTTGGCGCCCTCTGATTGGCAAGTGGGGGATTTCTCTGGGGGAGCTCCGTGGTCGTCGCTGGTTGATCACCGTTGCCCCTCGCAACAAAACACCGCTGAGGGAGCTTGGGCCCTGGCTATCACCCGGCAGCTGGATCCTCAACAGCCCCGGCCACTGGTCGCTGACGGGGTTGCTATCCACTAGAAGTGCGCTCTCTTCTCGCTCGCTACCTGACCGCGACTCTGGAGCGGCCTTTCAGCAGTTCGCATTCGCACTTTGAACTCCACGAACTGCGGTGGGCCTACCGACACCACAGGTCGGGATTCCCCTTCCACTCATTCAATTGCGCTTCTTATCGATCAGCTTCTCAGCTCCCTATCCCCGACCGCCGTTTTGCAGTTTCCAGGAATCATCGTGGATTTGTGGATGGAGGCACACCCCGAGTTTCAAAGAAACTTGGAATTCCCCAAACTCCACATCCCCCAGTTGCCTGCTTGCGACCCGACCCCGACCGCGACGCCTTGGAACTAGCCAGCCGACTGCAACGACGAGACTAACTGCCTTGGAAATTGGGGGAAACATACACGGAAGTGACGACGGTGACGATTCAAGGGTCAAAAAGGACTGCGACTGCGATTGAGATTGAGATTCCAATTGTCATTCCGATTGCGATTGCGATTTGGTCACGGCGACCGCTCGACTCGACACGATCAAACGAACCAAGACGACGAGCTGCATTCTGCGCGGTCTGCGCGTTGCAAACTCGAATTGCCTGCCCTGTGATTATTCACCTCATATTGTGTTGCATATATCTACTTACCTAGCTTACAATAACTTAATTAATCCACAACAATGGTGGCGGCGCCGTTGCCGTTGCCCACGCGCTTCCCATGCTGGGTCAGGGCTGTTTACTCGTGGGGAGGAGAGGTGTGTTTTTGTCCCCTTTGCATGCTGGACACGTCAACTGGGTGAACAAAAAAAGCTAATGATAATTTTTCCAGTCAAAACGAGATCTCGGTTTTATGGAAGGGGACCTCATCGAATGCCTCAACGCGGGAGATGGTTCGTGGTGGATGGGGCGATTATTCCGCGACAGGAGAGCAATGGGGTTGTTTCCTTCCAACTTCGTTGAGGTGTTACCAGACAACTTCCGTCCTACAAGCAGGTCGACTAGTCCACTCACCAGCAGCAATACGCCGAGCCCCAGAAATTCACCTCAGAAATCAAGGACGTTCCGGAAACCCTTCGAAGCATATGCCAAAGCCCCTCATTATACCACGGCAAAGGTCCCAGAAACTTTCAAGGACGGAACAAGCATCACCCATCGACATAATTCATCTGTCAGTTCCTTTGATCATGCCGCCTCGGGCTCTGGGTCTGGGTCCATGTCAAGGCGCGATATATCACCGGCACGAGCTCCTAGTCACAACTCGGCAAGAGATACATCCCCTGCACCGACTCAGCGTCAGATGTACGGCGGAAGGGATGCATCCCCTGCTCCAACTAACCGGCTCTCTTGGGGTGGCCGAGATACATCGCCTGCACCGACCCATCACCAGAACTTTGGGCTCAGGGCAGCATCACCTGCCCCGCCCCGTCACCAAGATTACGATGCAAGGGCCCCATCCCCAGCACTATATCAAACAAACTACGGGTCTACTGGCCCTTCCCCCGAGCCCGAAGAGTACATTGGCTTTTCTGAGAGGGCGCCATCGCCAATACCACCTCTGAAGAGCAGCTTTGGCAGTGCGAGGAGCGCAAGGAGTGGAAGGGCGCCATCACCGGCGCCGCCTCAGCATTTGCCGTACTCTGCTAGGGGTCCATCCCCAGCACCTCCACAGCATATGGATTACAGGTCATCAAGGTCCCCATCTCCTGCGCCTCCGCAGCATTTTGGGTACAATGCAAGGGCCGCCTCTCCCTTGCCATCCCGAGAGCCAAGCTTTGCTTCTAGAACACCGTCGCCCGCACCATCATATATTCCTTATCGTCCTCCAGAGGCCCGCCAACATTCCCATAACCCTAGCATTGACAGGTCGAGATCTCCCGCCCCGCCGCCGCATCACACATATCATCAGAGCCTGGACAGGACGAGGGCTCGGACTCCTGCTCCTCCACAGCACAGTCACAGCTACCACCAGAGTTTGGATAATACTCGGTCCCCTGTTCATCCAAACTTTCTTCGACATCAAACATTCCCCTTGAGCCACCAGGATGAAGTTGATAGGTCAGACTCACCCCCTCCTCCACCGCCCCCTCCACATCGCACAGGGGTCTCCAGTATTCCAGGAGTGAGTCGGCACAACTCGCAAATGTCGCATGATGAAGGCTACTTTGGGTTATCTAGAGGGCAGTCGACTTTGTCGAGGGAAAACTCTAGTGCAAGAAATCCCCAGCATTCCAGGCAAGATTCGACCGCATCTTATGATCAGCAAGATGACTACCACACTCCCAGGATGTTGACACCCTGCCCACCATCGCCCATGGCCGGCGATGGACTTACACCGTCTCCACTGAGAGAGGCCATGGACGATGTAATAGCGGAGTTGGATGCTCTGGGTGCGGGAGGTGCGGGAGGTTCTGGGGGCGCTCCTCGCGAAATGTCGCCTGAGCCGCCATTGGATCCTTGGTCTCCCGCTTCTTTCGATATGGTCCATCAACGGTCGAGAAAAAAGCGAACCCAACCTCCTCTCCGTCCGAACACGTCAATGGGAATTTCCGACAACGTCGATGAGGGTTATGAGACATACAGCGGGACAGGGGGCGAGACATCCCAGGAACCCTCTGTCCAGAGTGGATATCAGGGCACTCCGGGGACGCCAGGAACGCCTCTGCCTCAACTCAGCAATTATGTCGAACGAATGGAATCAAGGTTAAGAAGCATGCATCAGAAGAATGCAAGTGTAGGCGCATCCGACGAGCCACCGCCGCCTCCTCCCAAAGGTCAACCATACGACAGGCCAAAGTCGTCGATGGATATGCAGCCGGATAACAAGCTGCGACACAAGAAGTCTGGCTTTGATGTCGGTCGACAAGATCTTAACAGGACTTTTACCACCAAGACAAACAGCTCTTCAAACACGCAGAGCACGGATCGAAGCCTAATGAGTGGCGTGTCTGCCGGTGGGATCAGCGCTACCAGTGCTGGCAGTCTTGCGAGAGCAAGAAACAGGGCGCATAGCGCACTCGGTTTGCGAGAAGCGGAGGATGGCCGCCCAGAAACTCCTTTCACGGGAGTAACATACCACAGCAGTCACGCATCCGATGCACCACAGCAGCAACAGCGATCAAAGTCTCAACTAGGCTTCAATGACGATCCCATGCCGGCTCTCCCTGGTCTGGGGGGTCTGGTCCAACCGAAGCCCAAAAAGCAGAACTTTATCAAACGTATCCTCGAATCTGCCAAAACTGGAGTTGCAAGTACGAGAAATAATCTTGCTGCGGCCGGTGCCGCCCAACCTCAGCCTTCTCCAGCAGCTCGATCCACACCAACTCTCGGCTCACCCTATGGTGGCCTCCTCCCCAGCAAGATGTCGGCATCTAGGGGAGACATGGGTACTGGAGGCGGTGTGGACTGGGTCCAAGTACGTCGGGATATCAACCGCTCGAACTCGTTAAGTATCAACGAGAGAGTGGAGAGAAAGGAGAGGTGCCAGATGCTAGATTATCCAGCTTTGGATCCCGTCGAAGAACTCTACAACGGCATTGATGGTGATGAGGGAGCTGATGGCAATCCTGTTGAGGAGCCGATCAATTATCATGCAATCAATCTCACACAAGTGGACAAGAATTCCCGGTTCCTTGCCAGCCTTCCTCCAACCACTACAGCCATTACGCTCGCAACGACGTACGTCTGCCGACCGTACAGGAGTGATGTTCAAAGGCTTCGAGCGATTTTCACTTGGGTGGCGGAAAAGATCTGCTGGGAAGAGGATTTTGAAGGTCAAGTTGACACTCGACAGGTGATTGCAAGCAAGCGAGGATGCGCTGAGGAATATGCAGTGTTGGTAATGGAGATGTGTGACGCCGTGGGACTTCCCTGCGAGGTGGTGCGCGGTTATCTCAAGGCCCCTGGCGAAATTCCCGAGGTCAACATTATGCCCCGTTCCAACCATTGGTGGAATGCCGTTTTGGTTGACAACGAGTGGCGTTTTATGGACTGCTGCCTCGCTAGTCCGTCGAACCCACGACGTAGTCTCTACTCGAGCCACCCCAGCAGCACCGCCGATCCTTGGTGGTTTCTCACTCGTCCAAGCGAGCTCTGCTGGACCCATATTCCCGAGCACCACGCGCAACAGCACATGTGCCCTCCAGTTGCCCACGAAACGTTACTCAACCTTCCTTGTGCCTTGTCTCCATACTTCAGGAATAATCTCCAAATGGTTGATTATAACACGTCGCTCGTTCGGATCGAGGATCTCGAAATGGTTCACATCAAGTTCAACGTGCCACCCGATATTGAGGTAGCCGCAGAGGTCGAAGTGCGAGCGTTCTCACGAGATTCCGACGGAGATTTGTTCGAGTCCGGTGATGTCATCAAGAAGCGAGCACTTGCCCAGGCTGAGTGGCACCACGGTGTCAAGCGCTACACCGTCAAGGGTCTTCTCCCAGGCGACGAGGGCACAGGCATACTAAAGGTATACGCAGGGAAGCGGGGTCTCATGCACAGCATCAAGGACATCCCGCATCCGCTGGCTTTCGCTTTGCCCATCATCCACACGGGTGAGAACCCACCGTATGAGTTCGTCACACGTCATCCAACGCCTCATGCTCAGCGCCACGATATTTATGTCGTCCAGCCGCAGTGTCAGCGCTTGGCTTTGAACAATACCTTTGTTTTTGCCATAAGACAGCATCCAAGCTCGACTGACACTAACCCGATGACTCCATCGTCTAATGCCGGCGGTGCCAGTCCTATTCCTTTTATGCGCCCGAGCAGTGCTATGAGCATGACCAGCTCGGCTGCGGGTTCTGTGCCCAGTGCTTCCACTTCGAGTGGCGGTAGTGGGTCCAAGAAGCCAGCCAAGCTGGCAATTCAGACTCCTGGTGGCAAGATTCTGAGGCTCATGCGCAAGGAGGAGAGGAGGGGTGTTGGTATCGCTGGCAAGATCATGTCGCCTGGGGCGAATAATGTGGCGGATGATGATAGTGATGGCGGATTGTGGGAGACGATTATCAAATGTTCTGAGCGTGGTGTTTGGAGGGGTCTTGTCCTTGCTGATCGCACTGCCAGATGGTGCGTGTTTGCCGAGTGGGTATGTGAAGGTTAAATTGATATGATATTTGAAGGGATTCATCTAGCAAGGTCAAAAGGGGCGGGGAAAGGAATATTATATAATTCGGATGTGATGTTAGCTTTGGGGCTGCATGTATGGCGTTGTTGTAACATTAGCGGGGAAAAATCTGGGTTGATTTGCGTTGGCTGTTACTTTTTTTTGCTCTTCTTCGATTCGATATTTGTTGAGAAATGGTTGCAAGTTCCTCTTGAGGAGGGATCTGGAAATCTGTTTGGTTGGTGTATTAGGGTTTTGTCTGTATATTGACTGCCGAATCAAGCAAGCGGTGGCGTATGGGACTAGCGACGTTTTGAGCAAGAGAAATAATTAACATTATCATGTGTATTCAATTCATTTGATCAGTCAGGTTGACATTGACTGTTTATCCTATTGTGGTGTTGATGCATTGTTGAACCACCCCATTCATATGCCAACTCATTGTTTATCCTAACCCCATGTTAAATGCTCTCCAGGGTATCATGTTAAACCGTCTTTTTTGAGTCTTCTTTTCCTCCATATCATAAAAGAAAAATAGCTTCCAACCCACATACACCAAGTTGGACCAATGTCCCTTTCTCTGCCTTTAATTGAGGGCAATCACCAAACTTTCAACCTCACTACTAGGCCATCCCCCCTTACCTCTCTGCCTCCAATTTATCCTTACTCTCTAATCCATAACCCCCAACCCCAGTTGTCAAATACGACAACCCTTCCGGACCCCTTTTATTCTGACTCCTAGGTCCCCTCTCCTTCAAATCATCCCTCAACCACCTCAAAACCAATTCCCCCAATTTACTATTCCCCACGGCACCAACCATCGCTTCCTCACCCTTTTCATCAATTTCTTTTCTTAAAATCTCTTCTGCTTGACCCCACTGCTTCACAGTTCCCATATGCATATGAACCAGATGCGTAGGCCACCCAGCCAAGTTATCCAGAATATGCGTAGCGTATACAACCGTACACTCTCTTACTTCTGTTTCTTTTCTTAAAAACCCTAGAAATTGACTTCTGCTCCAGACGTCCAGATCCACGGTGATTTCGTCCAGTAGTAAAATTGTCCAGGGACGGATCAGACCCATAGCTAATTGGACTCTTCTCCTTTCTCCGTCGGAAACGGCATGCATTCTCCAGGAGGTATCGATATCTAAAACTGAGACGAGCTCGTCTCTGCGATCAGGGTAGTAATCCCCCCCTACGGACCGGAGGAGCTCGTCTACGCCGATGTCTGTGCGTACGATGGCGTTAAGGACCCATTCGAGACCGAGATAAGTGACGCCTTCTAGACCAGTAGTAAAAGGGTCTACGCCGGCGACGGAAATTGTGTTTGGTGGGGCCAGGCGCTTGCCTGCTAGGAGGCGGAGTAAGGTTGTCTTGCCGGCTCCGTTGGCGCCTATGAGGAGGGTGCGGCTGCGAGGGGGGAGAGAGAGGGAGATGTTGGAGATTCCTGTTGAACGGTCGGGGAAGGAGTAGGTGAGGTTTGTTGTTTGGACTGTTGGGGGGCCTTGGTTTGGCATTTTGTCCTTTTTCTTCTTCTCTGGATTTATGAAGGAGGGGGGATTGATGAGGGGTTAATGAGTGAGAGTTGCAGTTGAATGAGATCAATGGGTGAGTGAGTGAAAGACGACAAGGTGATTTTTTTTTTATGCAGGAAAAAAATATCTTATATTTCGGGTTGCTTAACTAAAATAAGAAGGTCAGAATGGCGTCAACGGCCGGGCGAAGACGTCGAGTTCATCGGCAAAGCGGAGACCTCGGCCGATACGCGGACTTGGAGGGTTTCTCACAATAAGTGGGGCACAGAGGTCACCGATCTCGACGTCATAACGGATGCTGACCGACAAGAGAAAATATCAACCAAAAATATACTCCTGTATTCCATTCCGGGTATCCAAGTAAACAAATAATAATAATAATAATAATAATCATCTCATCCTTATGAATTCCTAGCCTTCATCAAATTCTTCATGGTGTTATACATCAAGTGCGGCACCCCCGGCATTCCCTTCTCTTCCAAATACCTCAATACCCCCGACCGATACTCTGCCCAATTCATCTTCAACCCCCCTCTGAGTCCAAGCTGCTGCAGCGAACCCTGCGTGACAGGCCCAGCATGCCTAGTTAGCAAGTGATCAGCCGCATTATCCTCCGCCTCCCTCACAAAGGAAATAGCCTGCAGACACAGCAAAGGCGAGTACGAAATAGTGAAAATAGATCCCAGATCCAAATCCGAGTCAACAGCTTTGACGTACTTCTCCAACGCCCGCGGAACGGCCTGAGGTATCCTACACCCCTGCGCGTTCAAATCGCTGGTTGCAAACGCCCGCCCCCGCCAGAGACAGTTGCAAATATCCATCAAGAAACCATTAAACACATTGATTTGTTCGCGTTCCCTCTTTGTGAGACTGCGGTTGCGCGGGAGAGACTTGGACATTACGAGCTCCCACGCGCGTTTGTAGATTGCTAGGATACCGCACAGGCGGGAGAGAACCGCGAGGGAAGGGCTGAAATGTAAAAGGTAGACAAGTAGCGGAGGAGGAACCGCTATATCTATGTGTTGAAGGAGGTTTGGGTTGGAGTAGATGCTTCCGCATGCTTCGTAAAAGTCGAGGATGGTCAGATAAGTGCCCACCGTCGGCAAGGTTTGTGAAAGGGTGAGAGTAAGAGTGTTGACATGGCTGATCAGGTCAGGAATCGAGCTGACGGGGGGAGAGTCGAGATCGTCTCGAGCTTGCATTGATATTGTCCATCGACGAAGCAGTTGGGTGTAGAATTTGATGAGGACGATTTGTGAATCTGCCGTGTTGTCGAGAATCGAGTGCTCGAGAAGTTGAAGGAGCCGGTGTAGGTCTTGAAATTTCATCAAAGGAATGAAGCTCAGGGTTTCGAGTACCATCGCTGTCTTGTCTCGGCCACTCCAAGATTTGAGGAATTCGGTAAGAAAGGTCAAGAGTAACGGTGGTAGAGATTTGGTGCTGACTGCATAGTCGTGAATAACCTCAATCATGTCAAGCCAAAAGACCGGGTCGGCATCCCCACTCGTAACATCACCCAGACATGCCATTAGCCAACTGCTAATGCGGGAAAAGGCTTCGGCATTTGGCCGCAGTAAGAGAAACTTTTGAAGGAGGGGATCTGCCAAGACAGCTACCAACTGAGTCGGCATTTCAATCTTTTCGAGATTCTGCACAAACTGCTCCGCGCTATTGATCTCCTCTAGAGTGACTGAGTTCTCTTGAGCGTTTTGTGTGTGTACGGTTGGTAATATGGCCTTTGCCCCCTTAAGTTGCCGGCCAAGAGCATGGTTAACGGAGAAGCCGTTTCTGACACCTGAATCAAGCTGGCTGTCACGGTGCTGTTGTTGAATGATGTTGAGTCGCTCACGCCATTGCGGATCTGGATGCTTGAAAGCTGCTGCACGACCCTTGGTTACATCTCCGACGATAATCTCTGGATAGTAATTTTTGAAGACACGGAGCAAACCTGTCAAGTTAGGGTCACCTCCGGTTTGGCGTGAGAGGTTCAAACTGTGATGCTTGGTCAGCCAGGGACTTAAACTGTCGGAACAATCTGCGCACAATCACCCACATGATTTGTATTCGAAACGGTCTAACATGCTTGCGTCTCGTAATAAGCGCAAGGAGATGACATAATTGGGGTCTGATGGCCGCAGTGTCAAGGAGATTAAACAGTACAGCATAAACCTGAGATAGTATACTTGGATTATCCAATAAGTGATATACCATCACAAGCCATCTGAGAAATAGCCCCTGAAGAGGAAAGGAGGGCTTCAAATGACCATGGCCCAAGGCACCGACAAATCGCAGAACAATTTCATCTCCGACTTTTCCCAGCGGGTAGAGGTTGCGGACTATGGCGCCGAGACTGGCTTGGTCGAGATGGTTGCGGACTGTCAGCAGGTCGACGAGGCGGGCCAGATCTTCCGGGAGTGCACCCCTCTCATACAGCACCGAAGCTGTTTTCTCAATGGTAGGTTTGATGCCTACTAGGCGTCGCTTTGTGGGTAGTTTGGAAGCTGCCTGAAGGTTAGCCAGGTCCGTGCAATTTACAAAGAAAAAATAAAATAAAAAAATTTACCAGTTTCAATGTCACCTATGAGACCTTCAAGGTCTTCATCATAGGGTGACGGTGACGAGGTCATTGTTTGTGAAAAGTGGTGGTTTATTATTTGTTAACTGCCCCACCGAAAGTGGTGATGTCTTCAGTCGCGTTTGTTCTGGTGTAACGCGTCACACAAAAAAAAGATTTATCCCGAATAGGTTAATGTAAATTAGAGCCTTATGTAATTTATCAAGTCGAAGGATCGAAATAGTGCGGGGCTGACCAAGCAGTTCTCACTGTTACACGAATATTACATACCGACGGACATGTCATTCCTCCCAACGAAACCTACCTGCCAAATCCAAGCTTGAAATACACAAGTTCCCCAATCTCGAAACTCTCGGTTCGCATGGATTTGCAATTTTGCATGAGGTGTGGGCGGGTTGATCGTCTTATCGGTCGCTCCGGGTAAAACGTCCTTGCCCAATTGCAATGGGAAGCAGGTACAACTGCCATGGACGGAAAGTGCATGCGTGGTAAAATTTCAAGCTGCTGCAGCTTTTGGAGTGTTACACGAACCAAGGGGTGGAGGTGGTAAAGCATCATCATCATTCTTCCACCCGACCTACCAAAGAAAATTGGTCAATTGATGTTGTACAAAACAAAGTGCGTTTTGTCACTCGTTGGTGGCACACTCATAACCGCAAAACATGCCCGTATCGAGAATACTTCTCTCCTTGCTCCGAGTTTCCCTTTTTTCCACTCTTTTCTTATTGTCCGTCTGACCTGTTGTACCCCCCGAAGGAGACGTAGTAGTGTACTACCCCCACGCATAGAGAAACACTCTGTACCACATCGACATCATTCCCAACCTCACCTTCTGTGCCTCTTGCCAACCAGACCTGACACGGCCTCCCAGGTTCAGCCTCGGTTTCAAGTCTCGCAGCTCGTCGGAATTGTCCTGCAACCACCTTACGCACCTTTCCTGACAGCAGATCCGAGCCTCGGGTGCTTGCTGATGGTTCCCTTCATCAACCAGGTTTCCCCACACGGCGGCCGCGCTCCCCTTGGCCTGATTCCCTTGTGTAACACAGACTTGGCCATCGTCAACATTTGCCGTTCATCGTGGTTGAAGTTATCCACAGTGCAATGCGACAGTCAATGTGTCACCGCTCTCGACGCTCTTGGCCCACGAATCACGGGCATGTCATGGCAACACGGCATGGACCCCCTGTCGGACCACTCCTTAACCCTGCTATAACGAGACCCTCTGTGTAACCCATACTCGCTGTATACCCTGTGTCGGTCAGCGGTCGTTCTTGAGGTTGCGGAACAAAAGTCAGTCACTCAGTCATTCAGTCAGGGTTGGTGCGCTGTTTTCGCAAACGGCGCTTTCATGAGAGCTCAGGAACTTCAGCAGCCAACAACACCGGTGCCGCCAGTCTGTTGGCAAAAGAGTCCATGTAAATGGCCTGGGCATCAGGCGCATGATTGCGTCCTGACACACTATGAGTGCGCAATACCCTCTGTACGACCCCAACTTGGTTTTCAGGCGTACCGCAAGGGAATAGCCTGCTTACCATCGGCCCATGGAACCGTATCAGCTTGAATTGCAGCAACCGACCTGGAGGTGGCAGCACTGTAAAGTAGGTAGCCACGCAAATGAACCCCAACGCCATCTCAAGCCCAGGCTGCAACCACTTTGGCTTTTGGTGTTACCACACACCTGATGTCAATACGTCGAATACACAGCAATACATACGTCTCTCACACCACCCCTGAATTCTACCTGAGCGACGGAGCGGCACTTCAAGCCACCAGGGCCGTTTCCAAGACCCTGCTGACAGCAAGGAAAGGCTGACAGGGGACCGGAATTCTTTGGAATTCGTTTGTTGTTCTGCCCGGTTACCATTCCGTCGGCTGCAGTCTGCGTCTAATGAACGGACAGGACGACTTCTGAATCTGGTCAAACACTCCCCAACACGCCGAGAGGGTCGAGTAGAGATAAGTTTGGGTGGTGTCACACACTCACACACACTCATCTTTCAGGTTCCTTCCTGCAATATTTCCTAAGTGGGAGAAGTGCAGCCTGCTCCACTACATAACCGGTCTATTTTTTTTTTCTTCCTCTTCTACCGTTGCGTTGCCGACCCGGCTTGTCCTTCCTTGGTTGTCTCCCAAGTTCCCTCCCACTCTTGGACAAACATTGAAGAACTCTTGTGCGGGAGACATCCTCGAGTGGGCCGGGAGTTCCCAGACCACTTGATCCTTTGACTGAGGCTCAAATACCTATTTGTCTCTTGCATATCATCTCATCTCATCTCGTATTCTTGAGTTGCCACTCAGGCAACCCGCGGTACACTCAAGGCAAGGGTGAAAAGAAAGAAAAAAGTCAGATGAGAAGTCTGTTTCGGCACAGAGATGCAGCATTGTTACACACCGTGTCAAGGTGTTCGTAAGTGACGGCCGGATTGGACCCCAAGAGTTAGCTAGTAATCTGACAGATACATATATAGGTTTCCCATTGCCTAACTCATCATGAGTTCTCCTGATCATCTCATATCCCAGCCAGGTTCCTCGGAGATGGCTGCCAGGATACTTCAGCCCTCAGTTGTCCACGACTCTCAGTCTGCTCTCCCTATCTCAAAACCATTAAAGGATGGTGACCTCATCCTTCTTCTTACACCTGCCGCCATCCCAGACCTCACTGCAGTCAAAAATGACCCCAACGCCCTGACGAGTGATCCGTTCGAGCCCTTGGGGCAGGCTTTGGCCAAACGACATCCATGGGTCCGTCATGTCCCATATCTTCCACGAAACGGCATCACTGGCACTCACGTCGTCCACATCAGGCTAGCAAAGGTCGTGATTTTTGTCATCTCTGGGCCTCCCACCCACGGACAAAGATCACAAATGGCATTAGCCGAGATCACGCGAGGTGTTTGCGAGAACCGACCTCAGGTTGTGGTGGCATGTTGCGACATCTCGGAATTAGGGGCCATCGACAAGGCTTTCCCAACAGTGGTTCAAGTACCGGGATTTACACCTCCATATCTGGAAGCTGCCGCATCTGTTCTTTTTGGTGAACCAGAACCACCCAAACTGCAGTCGCCAGCCACGGGTCCAAATGTTCAGAATCTTCTTGTAGCGCCAAAGCTATGGTCTTCGGAGGTGTGGGATCCGCGCCGCGATCTTGATGCTGTGTATGATCTCTGGCGTCAGTGCTTCCCAGAGCACCTTCATCTCAATCGGTTCCTGTTCCAATCCCTGCTCCAGCGCGATGGGTATGCCATGCATTATGTCGTACGGGAGCCTGGAACGTCTCAACTACTCGGATTTTGTGCGACGTATACAAACTATGCCGACAGTGGAGGTGAGCGGCTAATCGGATCCTTGGCGGCGCTCCTCGTACGCCCATCATACCGACAACGAGGAATCGGGTTGAGTTTGCACAACTTTGCATTACGCCAGCTGACCCGTACCCGCGGTGTCAGCCGCTTACAACTCGGGAGCACATTCCCTCGGTTGTTCTACGGGCCGCCACTAGACGGTGGCCGTGAGGATTGGTTCCGACGGCGCGACTGGCCCATGTTAACAGGTTCCGGCAGTGGGAAGGAGGTTTGCGACTGGCTTCTACCGTTCGAAGACTGGCGACCAACGGGGTTTTCACCATCCACTTTGACCTTCCGTCAATGTGAATTTCATGAATTTGACAAGGTTCTACAGCTGGTTGAAGGGGTATCCAAGGACGGCTATGCCCTAGGCTGGTACGACCAATACGCCAAATTTGCCAACACGATAAATATCCAAGACATTGTCCTCGGCCTCAATGGAAATGACATTGTTGTGACAGCTATGATTTATATCAGACATTCCGGAAATCCAGTAGAAGAGGATTTGCCCTGGGCCAGCACTATCGGGGACGACGTCGGTGGTTTGACATGTGTTTGCATCAAAGGTCAGTTACATCATCTCGTCAAACATTGCAACCGGAAAAAAAAACCGATGCTAAAATTGCCGCTCCAGATGGAATCAACAAAGACAATATCATGCTCAATCTTGTGGACTACAGCATTGGCATGCTGAAAGATCTGGGAAAGACCAAGTTATTCTTGGATGCAGTCAAGGAAGGAGATGAGCGCTTCGAAACCCAAGGTAAGCTTTTCGTAGTCCCACAAATACAAAACAAATGGACTAATCAGATTCAGGCTTCCGAAAATGGGCAAGCTATCGGGACGCGTGGCGCGAGGTCAAGAAGATGTAGCTGCCGAAACCTTGGCCCACATTACATGCTTCTCACCAGACTGTTCAATGTCTAACAACTGGTGTACCAGTCTTAAGTTATCTTATTTTTTTCTTGCTAACAAGTCTGAGTCAGCTTCAGACGGTTCGCCCTCGGACTTTCGGTGCTGTTGGTAGCACGAGACTATTCCGATCGTAGCCTGGGGTGGGATTTCCGATTTGCACGCACAAGACTGAGACGGCTTGACAAGATTGCTTCTCGCGGGGTATATGATTGTCATGTTTTGGAAGGATCACAAGGTCGCATCGGCTGGCCTTATGGCGGGAGAGCTCGCCAACGAGAAAAGTCATCTGGGCCGCCCCCAGTCCGGATCTTTATCCCGTCGAAGGAAGGCAGGTTTATTTGTACCACATACTTTTATCGCAAAACTTCGGCCATGTATTAAAACAGCAACACTACCTGTATCGACATCTCTTTTTACTTATTTTTTTTTTTTTTGGAACCCGACCGAAAGAGGAAACCCGAACAAGAGCCCAGGAAGAAGATCTTGGCCTGTTTTGTTGTACGTGGGAGGATGGGATGAGGGAACCGCATTGCATATCGATGGAGCCATATTTTGCAGGAGTTGTTGCATTTGGTGGTTTTTTACCCTTCCTTTTCCCATCGTGTTGGTTACACAAGGACTTTTGGTCTCGGCTACGCGCAAAATGGCTGGGGGGTAGGCAGTCTCGTCGTTCTTCAGGGCGTAAAGCGCTTGAGGGTGATGGCTCGCCCAACATTTCATTCATCTTGTCAGATTCAGCCCAGTCAGGCGTTCGCTGGCTTGGTGGCTTTTCAAGACCAAGAAACCAAGCCACCCGAATCCGGTAACATCAACACCAATTTTACTTCTAAAAGCGGTCGACCTTATGTTTGTTTCAGCTGTAATTGTTTACTGCATAGTTATTTACATTTTTTACTGAAACCACTTTCTAATTGGCTCTTCACTGATGGGAGGTCTCCGAGGTCATCTCAGGCAACCCACAAGCCAAGCATCATCTATCATCGTCATCAGCATCATCCGTGCATATTTGCTGTGTATTTCGGAAGCTGACAAACCTGGTTTTTTTGGTTGCACAACCAAGGCGCGAGAAAACCAAATATGTTGGAAACTGAGCAAAAGGAGTGTGATGATAAGAAACCACAATGAGTGGGAAATATTTCATGCAGGTGCGTATTAGCCGAGAGGCGTACATATATTCGTATATTACGATAGGTACACGGATGGGTACCAAGATGGGAGATCGTCGACAAGGCCCCTCGTGTCTTTTAACCCTTTCCCACACCATCCATGATCCGTCACATCAGCACACACACAAGAACTCAAAGGATCAGGATCTGGGCTCGCCCTAGTGTAATCGATGAAACGGGATGGGTACACATTGCCATTTACATACTGAAGATGGGTTAGTGTCTTTCAGTCGAGTTGGTTACACGAGACGCTCGATTATATGGTGTGCCGTATTAATGCATTTTACCACCCCCTAGTGGACCTTCATCGTCACAAGTTCTTTTTTTGAGGAGCTTTGTGGTGTGGGTGCGGGTGTGGGTGTGTTTGGGGGCCAGGTACGTACTTTTTTTCGAAAATGAACCAAAAAGATTCTCCGGCAATTAATACACACACGGTGTATCTTTTCACTGCAACAATTTGCTTGGGTGTCCTGGGCTTTCGGGTTCATGGTTCGGTATTTATTCCCTTTCGTTTTTTCTTTCCTCCACATTAAAAAGTCCTACCTACCCCACGTGTACCCATCTACCTACACATATTGTTGATATTGTCATCAATGGCTGTGAATCAGGTCATGTTGTGAAACACAATGGGATATGGATGAAGTTTCTGGATTGGAAAATAATCTCCGTTCTTTCTTTACGTTTTTGGATAGATGTCGTTGGTTTTACTGGCACATGTTTGTATCGGTCAATGCTTCCCAAAATCTGCGGGTGGCTTTGTCAGTCAGTTAAAAAGATTGATGGCAAGGCACGATACCATCCAATATATGTATGTTATTTGGGACCTCATCGACGACGATGCCTACTAGATGGCCAAAAGCTCAGACACACAAACGAGCAGTAGGTAGGTGAGACCTTGTTTCTGCCCCAAAGGTTATCTCTGGCAATGGGCCAATTAGCCATTGACCATCTTCAAGCAAAACCTCCCCAAAAACCTCTTTTCCTACGATTTCCAGACACACACACACACACACACACACACACACACACACACACACACACACAGTCATCATTTCAAAGCGCATACACACACTTTGCTCATTTTTTCACTCTTCCAATACTCTCAGAAAAACATAGATGATGACCAATACCCTATAATCTTTGTAAACCATCCGATCCACCCTTTCTTGGTATCACATAACTAATACATGCCAATTGCGAATCTTATTATATCCATAACAATAAAATCGAAAGGGTTGAGTGAGTGGCGTGGATTACTGATCGGACCTCCCGGGAACCAGATAGATGGAATGATATTCAAGAATCCTTGGTGGTACCAAAGATGGCTTTTTTCTTGTTTCATTGTTTTATTGTTTTCTTGCCGTCGGAGATGACAACCATACACAGATGAAAGTACCGAGAGGTGTATCCTTTTGAGATGTTCGGAAATTTACAGTTACACTACAAACCGATGGCCCTTTGGAATCAATATTCATCCTTTTAAGGGATATTATGAGTTTTTACTGCATTGACCTACACCGGACCAGTCCGGACGAGTTTTTTTAGGTTGATGTTTTGTTGTAGTGTACTCGGGACCCTCTGTCATCAATATTGAATCCTTCCTTTCCTTTTGAGCCGCATGACGCAGCAGATGTGTTGTTTTGTATGTAAGTAAGATGGATGACAGGGCAGAAATAAAACGAGTAAGTACCGTTTTCTTCCGAGTTCGCTTATATATATACATGCATAGATTACTTGAGAGCCTCTTACACCGTGAGTAGGTTGCGTTGTATGACAAAAACTGGGTTAGATGGGCGGTGGGTAAGGGTGAGATATCGGTGGTTTTTTTTTGGGTTTTCAGGTAATTGACCACCACTTCTGATGTTATTCTCAGAGAGGCTGGGACTGAATTTTTGGTGTTTCCGAGTATCGGTGTACTCCATTCAAGGATTGTCTCTCTCCCCTGCTTATCGTCGTCAATTTGAAGAGGATGGAAGGGACTACTACTGCTGATGACGGTGGTGACACAAGAAAGCAATAGTTTCGGTGTTTAAAAAGTCTTAGCAATGTAAAAGGATCATCATGGGTTCGTTCATCCCGTTCATCCCGCGTGCCCAGATTGTGCTGTCCTACCTACCTCCCTTTAGGATCATGAGGATTTTATTCCGTGGGGTTTTATTTGTTCTTTTTTCTCTTCTGTTCTTCTTCATCTTGCAATTGTCACTGGCCTCCAAGGGCAGTTCCGGCTTTGCCCTGCATGGTTGGGGAAAGGAGGAAAGAGAATAATTACTAGTAATTTGGTGCTCTTTGGACAATATAGGGCCGACTCGGCATAGAGCAAGGGAATAGGAAGGAGGAGGAGCAGAAAAGGTCTTCGGCATGTAAGACAGTGAAGTAAAAAAAAAAAAGCTGGCCGCCGTGACTGCTCGAATAAATCATTTCATGCACGGTCCATGCATATCTGACCCAAATCAAGGTCAAATTTGGTTCGCCCTTGTGTGTATTCCCGCCGAATCCTTCGGTTTCGGTAATGTTGTGTGAGTTGTCATGAATTCATCTTTTCTTGTTCTCAACAACTGATGAGTTTTTTCAGAATCATGCATGATCTTTTTCGTGTTGCTTCTTCTTCCGTGTGTAATTGAGAAACAATACTAAATTAACTGTCGTGTAACACCGCTTATACTTGCACCAACCCTCCTCCCCTGTGACATGTCTAGCTTTTTCCCTTTTCATCATCATGTCCGTGTGAAAATGCGCGCACTGAGACAAATGCAGAGCGAGAAGGCATCACATGATAAAAGACACAGAAAAAATAAAATGATACATCATGTTTGTTGAACGGGAAAAGGCATGATCGTCATCGTATTCACAGTTTTGGGTTGGGTTACACAAGTAAACAGACCGAGAAAGTCAATCACCACATAATTTACACACTAGTTACATCCCCCTTTTTCTTGTATTAACCAAAAGCAAACATTTATGCTTTTGTCAAATAATCAAACGACAACAAAAGTTCAATTTGACTACTTCAATCGTCATTTTTGACACAGCACACACCACACTCAATGTATTCCGTAGCGTAGTCCCCGCCTTACCTATCACATTTTTTGACTTACACCGAGTCAACCAACAACCTCACAGAGCACAACATATTGCATATCTTGTGCTGCTGGCCCTCCCCCTGTCAACACCAACATTGTAATACCACACCAACATACTCCCTCCACCGTACAAACAAAAAAGTTTGAAACTGCACACACACTGACCACTCTGCCAACGCGTAATTACCACTCACTTCTCAGTCACACAACATATTCCTGAGAGAAAAGAAAAAAAAGACTCAAGTGGCAAAAAGCCAACAACAATAATAACTAATGCCGTGCTACATCACATATCAGTTGGTGGTCCTAAACCACCGTTTTGTAAAAAGTATGTAGAGAAAAAGGCACTCCTCCGTTTTCACTATTCCGTATACAGCTACAGTACATACATACCTTCGTACGGAATACTACTCCCTTTTCCTCCCATATTCCCCGATTCCTCCGATCCCCGCGCCTTCCCGAATGTTGATACCCTTTCCGTCATCATAATAACATAGGTACGGAGTAACCAGCAAATCATCATTTTATCCTGACCGCAGATCATCAATTTGTTGGTGACACAAACATGCACGAGAAGCGGCCGATACAAAGTTCAACCTCCTCCCAACAACACCACTTGAAGCAAACCAACCAACGAAAAAAGTCCCCCACGATGAGAACTAACTACTGCTGCACCGTTGAGAATGCAACGTGAAGCGGGATACCGGATAATCCGTACACTAGTTCCTTTTTTCCCCCTTGTTTAATTCAGCCCTGTGTGAATCCTAGATAGCTACAATCCGGGGGGAGAAGGCGAGAGGCGAGAAGCGAAGAAGCGAGACCAAGAAAAGTATATTATGGATTAATTACACACAAAGTCCAGACAGAAAACAAACAACGAAATTGGACAACAAGAAGTACTTGTTATAGCCTTTACGATCCCACTCCCTGATTTCAGACGCAACAGGCAGGCAGTTGACATCAGGAGAGACAAGAGTGACTTCACAAAGGAAACAGCAGACAGTAAAAAGAAAGACAAAAAAGCAAGGACAAAAACTTTCCTTCCATTCAACATATTTGGACTATCTTCTACCCGTAAAAACTCATTCCAGCCACCCATCCATTCCGTTTTTCCTGTTGGACCTGTAATTCATACCTCACTCAGGCCGAAGAGAGAAGAGAGTTTTTCACAATGTCAAAAGTTTACACATCCCCTAAATCCCTCCTGCCAGCTATCTAGCTATTAACATTGCAAAAATCTTCTACCCTTTCACCACTTCATTTCCTGCTCCTTCGTGCTTCAAGTCCACTTTGAAAAGTCAACTGAATCCACCAGTGCCTCAGTAGATGTAGGGCAGTTGTTCTGCTGCTGCCCAGCACCTTCGGCATTATCCGCCGTGGTCATCGACAGCATGGAAGACCGATGAGACGTTTGTTCCGTGCTGCCACCGCTAGTGAAGAACGTCGCAACCGACGACCGCCTCAAACTGCTGAAACTATCGCGCATACCGCTAGGAGGTCTCGACAAGCCGCCGACACCGCCCACGCTCTCAATGCTGTTGTTACCACCACTGCCCAGAGGTGAGTGCTGTGGGTGAATATGTCCAGGGTAATTCCCACTTCCAGCAGCTGCAGCAGCTATGGAGCTCGCAACAGCGCTCGGCGGCGGGGACTGATTCAGGACTGGTTGCTGAGACACCTTCAGTCCATACCTCTCCCGCAGTCTGTGAATTTGCTGAAGACGGTTTCGCCACGACGAGACGTAGTCTCCCTGGCGGTTAGCCCAGACCAGTGAAAACACCGAGGCGTTGAGCGCAACCAGCCGGACAAACCTGGGGAGCGCCTTGAGACTGATCATCTTTGGTTCCGCGCAGGGTGAAATTTCTGGGAAGCCAGGCGCACTCATGACCTGCACCATGAAGAAGGGAGATGGTGACCCAGGGTCGTCGTGTCGCTTCTTGGCCATCTCACGCGCTGCAGCAAACGACGGGCGCGGTGCAGGAGTGATCACGATGTAGACGTAGTTGAACTCGGACGGGAACATATTAAACCTGAACGGCAGACCCGAGTCGTTCCAGATGATGTTGACAAAGTCGTTACCGATGTGCCGTTTCTTGAAGATGCACTGCGGGTCTCGCTCAAGGTTGGTCGGCATCTGAGTGGTGACATGGAAGACGATTTCCGTGACACGGTCACGCCAGCAGTATGTATACCGGCCGTCAATGTCGTGAGTTCGGTCAAGGCCCTGGGTATTGAAGGTAGCACCTTTCAATCTGGTCAAAGCCCCCAAGCCCTTGAGAAACTCGAGGTAGTCCGGACCACCGATAGTGTTGGCAAGAATGTCAATCTCGTTCGTCTGGCCTTCTCCAATGTAGATAACGCCGACCTTGTGTCCATCAACGGTTGAGTTTAGATCAAATAGCCGGATCGCCCGATCCATCGCGTCATCATCTGGGAGAGGAATAGGACGAATCGTTGGGTCTGACATTTGCGGCAGCGAGCAAAGGAGCTGCATTAGCAAGTGGCTAGGGAAGATAGTAATACCGTGCTGAAAGCGTCCTTCCCTTGCCGCAGCATCGGAGAGATCAGTAACCTCCTGATTCGGCATTGGGGTGAACTCAACCCGGATGGCAAAAGATGAGGTTCCTGATGGATATCGCCGGGTGATTTCGGCCCAACCCGTCTCTTTGGCCTGCCGAATGGTTACAATACTGTTTCCAATGATCCACCGTTTCTTTTCAATCTCTCCAAAGTGCTCCTCGTTGAATAGATCGTCCTGGGCCGAGTCACAGGCATCTGAGTAGGCCACGCGCTGCATAAAGTCAAGTGTAACTTGGGCCTGTTCCTCGTTCGTTGCCTGGCCGTTGGAATCCACAAATAAGTTCCTAGCAATCCAACCCACATGGCTGGGTCGATCATGCAGCTTGAGCGCCAAAAACCAGAATGTGATGACATGGTAGGCGAGAGCGTGCACATACTGAGGCAAGTCATCCGTTACAGACTGCGACCCGAGAATCTCTGCCTGCTGATTAGCCCCGACAGCGCTTGGGGTTGGGGGCTCGCTCGATTGGCCACGTGTTGAGTTCTTCTTGTCACGGACAGACTGTAGATACCTGGCGCAGATGCCAAAGATAATTCGGTAGTCGTCGTCGCGGAAGTTGGCGTACAGCGATGGCTGTCGACTGAGACAAGCTAGGAACTCGAGGATGTGCATTGCAACGAATGGTTGTGTGATGACTTGCGACATCCTCTGTAAGATCTGGATCAGAGATTTGCTTACAGACATTGGCAGCTCGTGACAGCACACTTGGAGTGCGTGAATACAAGTTTTGGCAGTCTTGTCGGTGATGCCATGCGTAAATGTTCTGACAATGTCATCCTCGTCGACTTTCTGAAAGTGCTCGTGGTAACTTGTAATCATCACGAGCGAGTGAAAAAGGCAGTTGGAGACGTCGTTTCGACGCAGCCCTGACTGGCTGGGCGGCTCTTGGAAGGAGTTTTGCCGTATCATCTCACAAATCACGCGGCGAAGCTCGTGGACGTAGGTAATAGCGTCTGTGAAGAGCGGGTGATTGCTTAGCTGTGCTGGAAGGTGAGTAAGAACGTAGCTATAGACCTCCCAGTCACTTCCATTATGAAAGATTCCAAGTATCGCGTCTAGCCACGAGCTCATGCTCAGGGAGGAGGTCGCCTCCTCACCCAAATTCTCTTTCCGTTTTGAAAAGAGAAACCAACTTGGCCTCTCAGGTGGCGCCTCTGGTAGTGCATCTGGGTCAGGAACCGACCAAAGTCTCTGGCTTTGGTGATCACTAGGTTTCGGACTATACACCTGTCTCGATGGGACACCTCTTTCCGCTACATATCCTTGTGCAATAGACATGCGTCCAGGCCTTGCTGGTGCGGTCCTCGGGGGCTGAGCGGCGTCATCTTCGAGTTTTTTCTGCAAGGATGATTCTGTGCGGTAAATAGACGCAGCCAGACTCTCGTTTTCAGTCAATGTGCTGAGATAGATTCGATGTTCAAAGTCGGCACGAAGACGGAAGAGCATCTTCATGGCTGTGAGGCGTGCATCGATCTCGCATGACTTCGATCGGGCAATGTGAATCAGAGCTTGGAACGCTTGGACGGCCTTGTAACCATCAATATTCATGGTGCGAATGAAAATCTGAACATATCCTCGTGTGACCACGTTTGAAAGGCTCTGATCTCCCCGGTACAGCGCTTGCCCCGGCAGATGTGAACCAGACCTCGGCGACGCTAAAGCAGGCAGTGCCGATCTCGACCTTTCTCTGGAAACAACTTTCTTCAAACCGTCAAGAATTCTCTGGAAGAGCTCAGGTGTCGCAGATTCTGCCACTTGTACTAAAAAGTTGACAGTGTCCTGAAGTACAAGTGTATTGGTTTCCTCTGACATGCCCTCAAGTAGCCGGCGTATGAGATTCTTAACCGCATTCTCACCAACCAGATCTGGGGCCAGGCAAATGAAGTTGTAAACGTCAATAACAACTTCGAGTGCATGTAATCGAGTGAGTGGATCGCGAATCCGACAGAGATAAAAGCCGTCAATGATGAGATCAAGGTTCTTTTTCCAGTCCGTGTCAGACGGAAAACAGCTCCGGTGCTCTCGGAAGTACGATATAACAAGACCCGCAGCAGAATCGGGAATGGACTGCTGTACTTCTGTAAAGAACTTGATGCACTCGTCCCTTTGGAGGAAATCTGTCCCTTTCTGGGCAAGCAGTATCTCAACTCTGGAAACGAGAAGTCTCAGCTGATGACCGACATTATCCTGAAGGGTAGGGTCGTTTTTAGAGGCGGGTGAGTGGAGAGGAGTGTTCGCATTGGAAGGCGGCATCGCTGAGACCTTCGATGCACAGTGCACCGCAACCTGGAAGATGAGCGACCAATGCTCTTCTGCAACAATCGTGTTAATGCTGCCATCCCGTCCATCCAGCAGCGAGTTGATTAACAGAAGAATGTCTTGTGAAAGTTTTGCCGAACGGCTCCTGGAGACGTTGGACAGACCGTCCATCAGCAGTGCCAACGGAACTGTAGGATACCCCTTGTCGGAAGGCTTGCATACGAGCTTCTTTAAAAGAGAGACGGTCCCTCGGGCTTCTCTAATGTAACGGCCTTCTAGACTTTTCTCAAGCTCCACGGGGTATGTTCGCAAGACGTCCAAGAGGATTCGGACCGTTGATTGGCCGTGATGGGACCGGCAGATATTGGAGAAAGTGTGCCAGGCAGTCTTGTGAAGGTCAGGGATCATGCAGTGGATCGAACCCAGGGTGAGAATACACTCCCTCAGTCTTTGGTTTGGAATGGCTCCAAAGGTGACGAGCGTATCAACAATTTCGATACAAGCTCTCAGATCGTGGACTGAGTGTGTGTTCATGCAGATTTTCATAAGCATGTCCATGAGGGCTGCGACCGCATTATCCCGCGCGAATTTGAAGTTGAACTTGATTGTATCCTTCAAGAGCACAAACATTTGTGAGAAGTTCGATTCTTCGCCCGCCGTGAGCGCTTTGCCTTTCGAGGACCGGTCGTTGTCTCTGACACCGGCTATCCTTCGAGCCGACTTGACAGCAGCGAATGCATTCTGGAGCCAGTTGACCAGAAGTGGGAATATCTCGTAAGGGAAACCAGCGACATTCCGACCCCGATTTGTCAGATCCTCGAGAGCCGCCAATTGGAGGTGAAAGTCTTCAGGATTGGCAGGAGCGGTGAGTGTTTTAAAGTATTCGTGTCGCTCGAGCTCTGTTGCTGATGGATATTTGACACACTCTGTTAGGAGCTGCCATCCGACAGTTCGAGCGGAAGTTGGGTTCTTTGCTTCGATCAGATCTTTGCCAGCAAACCAAATATCAAAAACCTGTGTTGAATCAGTCAGAAAGGGAGCTTTTGGTAGGAAGGAAACCTTTGGACGGCTTACGGGATTCAACGGATAGTCGACAATCGCATAACGTAGAGAGTTGGCTGCAGCAACGCGATCGCCCAACGGCCCATTCTTTCTCTGTAACTGTAAATATAGGGCAGCTTGGTCAGGTGGAAGACCTCTCAGGGCGGTTGGGAGAGGTGCTAAGTCGGCCTGGTCGACTAGGGGTTGCGATTGGGTCATGGGGGCGAGCGACTGATGAGTGGGAGGAGGTGACTTTGTGAGCTTTCCACCGCCGGCGAGACCTTTGAATACACCAGCAAGGCCTCCGCTCGTCTTATGCTCTTGGGGAGGCACCTCATCGCCAGGGGAGGGCGACATGTGCTCCAGGTCGTCTGGTTCCTCTGGGGCCGAGTGGCCCAGAGACACTATACGGCGAAACATGTTAGTCGTCGTTGTTGGAGTCTTGGGAGGCTTGTTACGAGGGGACGGCCTCGGAGGAGGATAGTAGGGTCGAAAAGCGTCCATGGTACTGAATATGCTGGCGGTGCCAAGCTTAGTACCTCAAAAGGAAGCTGTTTCGTCCTGCAGGAGCTTGCGACTTGCAGCAGCCGCATGCAGGTCGAGAAGTGCAAAAGTTGGTCAGTGTGCGACGCGGGTGGACGTGACGGGGAGGACGCAGATCGCAGCAATCACAAATCGAATAAATCCCCGTCTGGTTGGTAGTCGTGGGACGAATGGCATGGCGAGTGGGTGGTTTTCCGTCACCTGCCCAATTCCTTGAAAGCTCGGCGATGCGAGATATCAGACGGTGTAATGGGACAGGAGCGGGGGGCATAAGGGGGGTGGGCTTAGAAGAACGGGCATTATTGGGCACTTGTCCTGCGAAAAGAAAATATTTGAAAAAATTTCACCTGCGGGAGTGAGACATTGACTTACATGCAATGTGATCTGCGAAAAAAAGAGGCAGGCACGGTGGAGGCAGGTCACAGCTCCAGGAAAGCACTCATGAGCGTGGCAGCAACACACCACGCCACTGCCATCCACCAGCTCCCGTCCGTTCCTTCTCTGTCTCTCAAAGTTTTTTTCCTGTCTCTACCTTCCAGGTCGTCCTCTCTATCTGTCTCCGTCTTGGATTTTTTTTCCCTTGGTGAACTCTAGCTAGCCGTCTTGTCTCTCCCGTACTCGTCCTCCCGAGCTGAGTTGTCGCAACCTTGTCTGTCCCCCCTGTTCGTCCCGTCTGGTGGCGTACAACCTGTCGCCTCGTTTGTGCGCGGATCGCTAGTAGGTGTTACAGAGCTCTCGTGTTGATTCGCAGGTTTGATTACGCCGCTGTATGTATTGCTTTTCCTCCGATTGCTTCGTTCTATCGATGGGCTTGCTTGGAAATGCAGGTGGACAAAAAAATCAAGCTATCAGACGTCGGTTGATACCGACTACGGCACAGGAAACAGTACAATGACGGAACTCGCCCAGTGAAACCTGGGTCCCGCCGTTTCCATCCAGGGGAAGCTATTGGCTAGAAGCTTTAGAGGGCCGGGGTGGCATCGATCCACCTGGCCAATCATTGAAGAGCGGGAACATGGGCGTACCAAGAAACATTCCCTGCTGAAAAATATTTATTTTCTGGGGCATATCTGTCAGAATGACTAAGCAATGGATCGGAAGAATGTCGGTAGAATTAAGGCATAATATTTGCAGTAGTGCCTGGACAGTCCCCTTGGCAAGAGGGTTATAAAATTCGGGGTTTCTGGCTATGCCCATTTTTAGTAGATTTTCTTCCTTATACAAATTTATCTATAGAATATAACGTTATAACAACTTTATCCACTTTGCCTATTGCGTCTTAATCTTAATAATTATAAGCCCAGAAGTTTTTTAGAACATTTCTCATCCTTCTTATCCAATCTAACTACACGTGACATGACGTCACCAGTGCACGGCTTACGCCGTGACACTTCCTGGGTGTTGTATTGAGGGTTAGAATTTGTGACGGTCGGGACGACTGGCATTGCAATGACCAATTGACCAACTTTCCAAAAGGAACGTCGAATTGTAAAGTCAGCATTCACAATTCAATTGCAGTATATATATGGTTTCTACGGTGACCAGCCGTCACAGATAGGATATAAAAGACTTAATGGGTATAGATAGAAAAGAAAGTAATCAGTTTCCCCTATTGGGTTTAATTAAAGGGGTATATTGGAATAACTAAATAATAAATTAGAAAAATATCGGTAGAATTAAGGTATAATATTTATAGTTGTAATGGTTTGCAGCAATGTGTTGCAATTGGTGCTACCTATGCTACTAAAATCCTTGAGTGAAGAAGAAAAGAAGAGAAGAAGTGAAGAAGCTCTTCCAACGTGCTTCTGATATAGTTGTGCCAGTTGGTCTGCGCGCTGGAAGAGAAGGTTCGAGATGTTTCTCGTATATGTTGCCAAGCATGTTCTCGGAATAGCTTCATGGCCGAGAGTTACCGAGGCCCATATCGGGCTTAGCCCGTTACAATAGTAGTACCTAGGTAGTTCCTTTAGTCGGAGGGGTATAAAATTCGGGGTCTTTAGCTATGCATTCTCTTGGTGGATTTCTTCCTTATATAAATTTTTCTATAGAATGTAACGTTATGATTACTTTGTCCACTTTCCCCATTGCGTATTAGTCTTGATAATATCAACCTCTTTCTCACAAGGCTGTTGCTGCACTCTAATAAACAAGGATACCTGCCTTGGAGTAAATTCCAGTAATTATGGAATCCGGGAGCCACTTGAGATCCATCAACAGTGATGCAGAGTTGCAGATGAACCCCTCATTCTGATGAAGGCAAGCCGCATCATCCAAGCTCCAGGATTGCCCCACTTTTAGGTGGGCGGTAAGTACCGCAACCCCGCCAAAAAGGGAGTTCCCCCTGTCAATTTTTCTTGAGAGCAACCAAAATTTGGGCCCCAAGCAGGCCTGGAGAAGACGAAGAAGCCAAGCGAAGGAAATCCTCCCCCACCAGGAACTCCTAGCAACCGTCATTGTCATTTGCGACTGTTTTCTTTTTCTTTTTTTTCTCTACTCCGAGCTGCTTCGGATACCATCATCACCCCCACCAATCAGACACAAACCGCAAGCTACCAGCACCAACTTGTCCCATCATGGCGGCGCCGGCACAACTTGCGCAGCTGCTTGACGCAACTCTTGATGCGCAAAACCATCGAAGAGGTATGTTTTCTTTTGTTGGGATACAAACACAATCATGTGAATAAGTACATATATCTAACCACCTCAACCCTTTTCCAGCCGAGGCCGAGCTCAAGAACCTCTCCAAATTGCCCGACTATTCACTCTCCCTCCTGGGCATCGTCAGCGACGTCAATCAAGCCCAAAAGACCCGGCTCGCTGCCGCCTTGGCCTTCAAGAACTTCATCCGCCTCAACTGGACTGATGAGGAGGGTAACTACAAGCTAGCCCAGGCCACCGTCGATACCATCAAGAGAGAACTCGTCGGCTTGATGATTTCCTCACCACCCACAATACAAACACAGCTCGGCGAGGCCATCACTATCATTGCTGACTCGGATTTCTGGGAGCGGTGGGACACATTGACGGCCGACCTAGTGTCTCGTCTATCGAATACCGAGTACAAAGTTACTAATGGAGTTTTGGAGGTCGCACACTCAATCTTCGGCAGGTGGCGCCCGCTTTTCCAGTCCAATGAGTTGAACCGGGAGGTGCTCCATGTTGTCGAGAACTTCGGCGAGCCCTTTATTGCCATGCTTGGCATCGCTGACCAGCAGATTTCCGCCAATGCCAACAAGGCACCAGAACTCAAGGGTTGGCTCGAGACGATGAGCCTCCTGACGAGAATCTTCTATGATCTTTCGTGCCAAGATTTACCCCCAATCATCGAATCGAACCTGCAGTCCATCACCCAACTTCTCCACAAATACTTGTCATACACAAACCCTCTTTTTGACGAGGAGGAGGACGAGGCTACACCACTCGAAACTCTCAAATCTGACATCTGCGAGGTTCTTCAGCTGTACACCAACAAGTATGACGATGACTTCCACCCCTACGTTCAGGATTTCACAAGCAAAGTCTGGGATGTTCTTTCGAGCATCGGACCCCAGAAGCGGTATGACATCCTCACATCACAAGCACTCAAGTTCCTGACTGCTGTCGCATCTGTGCCCCGCCATGCCGAGATCTTCAACAACGAGCAGATCCTCGAGACAATCGTACAAAAGGTTGTCCTTCCGAATGTTGCTCTTAGGGAGTCTGATATCGAGATGTTTGAGGATGAGCCTATCGAGTTTATCCGCCGGGATCTGGAGGGCTCTGATACCGATTCAAGAAGAAGAGCGGCGACGGATTTCCTCCGCAAGCTCCTGGAAACCTTTGAGATGCTGGTGACCCAGGTCGTATCCAAGTATATCAACCACTACCTGGCGCAGGGCAAGCAAAACTGGAAGGACAAGGATACCGCTGTCTACCTCTTCCTTGCCATTGCTGCCAAGGGTGCCGTGACTGCGGCCCATGGCGTTGTGACGGTAAATTCCTATGTCAACGTTGTCGAGTTCTTCCAAAATCACATCGCTTCAGACCTCACTGGCGCTGGAGTTGAGCCAATCGCCCAAGTAGATGCCATCAAGTATCTCTACAGCTTCCGCAGCCAGCTCAACAAAGAACAATGGGCCAGTGTGATGCAGCCGCTCATTCAGGCTCTGGCCTCTGAGAACTACGTCGTTTATACCTACGCTGCCATTGCAATCGAGAGGGTACTCTTCTTGACAGACAGCGCAGGACAACACATCTTCCCCAGGGCTGACATTCAGCCATTTGCCAAAGATCTCCTCGAGCATCTTTTCAAGCTAATAGAGAAGGACACATCGGCTACCAAGCTTCAGGAGAATGAGTTCCTGATTAGGTGCATTATGAGAATCCTGATCGTCATCAAGGAGGGAGCGCTTGAAAGCGGAATTGACACTGTCCTCCAGCACTTGATTGACATTACGAATGTCATTAAGCAGAATCCCAGCAATCCCCGTTTCTATTACTACCACTTTGAGGCCATTGGTGCTCTTGTAAGGTGAGTTTTTCCGCTATCCCTTTCGGATTCTCGCGGCTATGTATCTGACACCCAGCAGGTTCTGCAGCAACTCACCCAACGTCAATCTCCTTGCTCGCTTATGGGAACCCTTCGCAGCAATCGTCAGCGAGGATATTTCAGAATTCGTTCCCTTTGTATTCCAGATCTTTTCTCTCCTTCTGGAGCAGCACACGTCCAGTGAGATTCCTGGAGAGATCAACATCCTCCTTAATTTTGTTCTGGCTCCATCAGCATGGGACACCAGAGGAAATGTTCCACCTCTTTCTAGATTCCTCTCAGCCATCATCCCTCGGGCGGCTCAGCAAATTCTCAGTGACAACAAGCTTGAAGCCGTGCTCATCATTTTCCAACGTCTTATTATAATCAAGAAGACTGAGCTGAATGCGTACGACATCATCGAGGCTGTAGTCGCATCGTTCTCACCGTAAGTCTGGCATACACTGATATGTATCATGGTGCTGTGCTGACCTTTTTCGTCTTATTTAGTGAGGTCTTGAACCAATACTTCCCAGACCTGCTCAAATTGGTGTTTGAGAGATTGCAAAAGAATCCCAGTGATTCTCACAAGGCTCGTGTTGCTCGCTTCTATCATCTCATTTCTGCTAGACCCGAGATGGGGGCAGACTACTTCATCAACCACGCAGAGACTGTTCAGCAAAACGTGTTCACGCCATTCTATCTGACCATCATCCTGCCCACCACCGGTTCCTTCGCCCGACCAGTCGATCGAAAGCTTGCAGTCATTTCATATACTAGAACTTTGACTGATTCCGAGGCCTTTGCCAGCCGTTATGCCAAGGGGTGGGGCTTTACTACCAACAACCTTCTTGATTTACTCAAGAACCCACCCAAGGTCGCTGCCGGTTACGGTGACGATATTGTTAATGAGGCCGATGTCGATGACATTGGTTTCGGCATCGGCTACACTCCTCTCAACACATGCAAGCGCGGCGCCCGCGATGACTTCCCCGCCATTGTTGATGTAGAGAAGTGGGTTGCTCAGTTCTTGAAGGAAGCCAACCAGAGACACGGCGGCAAGATTGCCACATGGGCTAAGGAACGTCTCACTCCTGAGGCTCAATCGGTTGTTGCGGCTTATCTGGCCTAAGCCGGGAGCAAACGGTAGTGATCTGTCTTGGACATCTGGGAGGATTCTTGGTACTTTTGGCGATCCCCGAGGTCAGGTGGTGGGGTGGTTTCTCGGAGAGCCGAATAGGGATGGTTGGTCGATTAAAACGAGATTCGTTGGCGTTTATGGAAAAGATTCGTTTGTACAATGAAGAACATATTTGATATCCCTATTCTTGGTTTTGTATTGCAATTAAAGAGGTGGTCAAAAGCATTGTGATATTGTGTAGTATGCGGTATTCTTCCTATCTCTACTTACCGCCGTCTGAATTGATAATTCGGCTGATCAGGTTTGGTTGCTCACCTGCCATTCCAAGGCACAGTTGGATCATTCCGCCATATGTGATGTATTGCAATGTGCTTTTTGCCTCTGCCATTTGCGGTGTGTTGTGGTCATTAAATTTGTTGGAGGCTTGATGGATTCTTGATAATGAGGTCGCGGAAGCGGAAATGGGGTTCTGGCAACAAGTTCTGGAAATCTTTCAATTCTGAACGCCAATAATTGTCTGTATGACGACTCGAGTGAATTAGATACATATATAAACCGTCTCGTGTTTATTCTGTTAAGCCAAAGGATGATAGGAGTATAAAATGTGGCACTACAAGACTGTTCATTTTCGAATTTTGGTTTTTTATATTTCATTTTTCGTCTCTTCTTTAACCCCATTCAATTTTAAACTTGTAAACTCGCTGTTTTTATTGTTTCCTTTCTTCCCCAGTTCGTCTTCCTTATTCTTGATTTTACAAGTTTCTATGTATGTATACTAAATTGTTTAGAGTTACCTAGAAAACCCATCTTCATTCTCACTATAACTGACTACAGTCGTTTCCTCTCATTACTCTTTCTCAAGCACCCCCTTGAGCCTCATGAGGAGATACGGATGGATTATCTACATGATCTCCACTACGGTAAATAGTGTCAAAACGGAATAATACCGCCCGCACTCACTCGCACCGACTGGGGGGAGTGTGTGGACCCCGAGAGTCTTTTTAAACGCCCCTCAGCAGTTGTGGGGAGAAATACCGTGTAGGTGTATATGAGTGTAAATCTCAAAATAATAACGTTTTTACACTAGATCTTGAATTTTTGCGTGGGCTTGTGTAATGGTATGTAATTATTGCGCGCGCATGACTCGGTTGTTATTTACTTGTTCGTTTTCGGTTCTTGAAATATCTACCTTGATAAGTCTCAAGTGAATATAAAAGAAGACAGATAGATATCTGTTGCTGCGTTGTTGTTTAGCACAACAACCACCTATCCATGTAACTATTTATTTGATACAAAAAAGAAACTCGAAACCGAAAGCATTAAACTGACGACCGACGACAAAAGTGTTCTGATATAAAAGAAACCGAAACCGAAAAGCATCAACTTGTGCTCAGACACCTTTTATTTGTTTCTGTTTTTATCTTTCAGGCTCCTCTTTTTTTACCCCCTAACTACTAACCTATTAGCCGAGCGAGAGCCCGAGGACCTAGGTCTGGAACAAAAGCTCAAGGTTTTTGATTATCAACTGGAGACACTAGAGAAAAAGGTCCGTGGGCTATTATACACAAGCTGTATTCATACGAATCCGGGGGATGGAGACGTTTTTGTTTTAGTTTGGATGGGGTTCCCGAGGCAATGGGAATTGGGAATTTTTGAAATGAATGTGGATTTGTATTTTTTTTCCTCTCCAGGGGAGGGGGTGGGACAGAATTTCTGCTTTGTGTAATTTTCGTATTTTTTCTTCTTTTTCTTTTCAGTTTGTTTTGTGCCTTTATGGTATGAAGTTGTTGTTATCGTCGGTTTAATGCGGGTTTGCTTATAGACTATTTGCCGCATGTCACACACGGCACCAAGAAAGGCGACCACAAGATATATGCGAGGGTACACAGCATAAGAAAAATTACACTACATAAAGTATCGCCGTTTGTTGTTGTCGTTGTTGATGTTGGAACTTTCGGTAGTCAAACATTGCCAACCAAGAGTTTAAACCGTTTGGTTCGGGTGGAGGAGGAGGAGGTGATCATCAGCGTAGTAATGCAGGATGCAGTATGCAGTTACTATGCATCATGTACGTAAGGACCACCAAGCATGTGCATACATTAGTGTACTCCGTAGAGTATCTTTTTTTCAGGAGATGGCAAAAATAGGGGGAAAGGAAGAAGGAAGGATTCCCGTCTGTGAGGACGGATAGAATGGCCATTTTAGTTACACGCACAATCCAAAACCTGGATAGGAACCAGTCAAGATCCTGCTCTCTTGTTCATTTCATGCACGGCCATGATGAACTTGTAGGAATGATGCAGTTTTCTAGGCAGTCAGGGCGCAGTATGGAATATTTTATGCAAAACATGCAGTTGGGTTGGTTTTTATCATCGGCATTGCCTGCCCGAAAACGCATCTTCCAGGCACAGTTTCTTGAGACAAGAAAAAGAAAGAATAGACAACTTTTTAATCTGGGTTCAAGAAGCGGTCAAGAGAATTAGGGCCACTTTTATGATGAGTGGCAAAAAAAGAAAGGAAAAAAAAACTCAAGTCATTGCGAAACATGCAATGGTCACTTGATATGGAAGGTACGACGGACGTCGAAAAGTCTGTGAAGCATGCAAGATGCAAGCCATCATCTACCTATCTCCATTTAATAATGCGGTACGGCACGGGCAAATCCGCCGTCGTCGAATCGCAGCGGCCACCACACACACACGGACCTCCCCCATTCCCATTTTAAGTTGTCCTCCAAACGGAAGTGTTCCGCTCAACTAACTACCACTCACCCAATGTCGATCGTTTCGGGGCCTCACGGGCCTCTTCTTTTCAGCCTCAGAAACATCGAGACGGCACGGAGTGGTTGTCGGCCTTTTTTTCACTACTCTTGTTGCTTTTTCCATCTCACTGCATCGGTTTAGTACACCCTGACTCTGCACGCTCACTCACATTCCCGTGGTGGCACAGCACGTTGCTTACATACATGAGTCTGGAAGCAATATTGCTTCTTCCATGCATCGAGTTTTGTAAATGGATAAAATCCGCCGAAACAAGGTCTGTATCAACGGTGTTTGATACGTAGTTGAAACGGTACCACTGCCTACTCGGATCTCCATAATCAAATCCTTCTGAGGTATGCTTTCTTCTTTTGACTTTGATCCTCGTTTTTCCCTTCAATTTGACTCGCCACAGTCTGTTCAACAATCTCATCCTGACCGACTCTTCCTGCCTCTTTCATCATCCGAACCTGACCGGGATCTCATGAGATACGGCCCGTACCTTGTGCCGCTGCTGCCGCCAGCACCCAACCAATCCCAGGTATACAGCCGTGTCGTTGAGTTGCTTTTTTTTCGTATTTGATCAACTGAACGCCAGGCACTGTCTCAGGTGAGGTTGAAATACAAAGAAGCGAGATCTGATGATCCGTGCGATTGAAACATTACACTACGCACCCACACGCCCCCCTGGTAAATTCACCACCACCCCTGGCGTGGTCGAGACAAAAAGAGAAGTTGACATCTGCGCCTGTCATTGGTGACAAATACTCCGGTGTTTCCTGCGTCTACATCACCGAGGAGAGCGAAAAGAAAGGTCAAACGTGCAAAGTCTAAAGTCTTGTGCCGTCAGGACCCCCGTTGAAGGGTCCTTTTGTTTATTTCTCCCCTTTCGCGAACGGTGATGGCTCATTACTAGGTGCTGTCGTACCATTTATCCATATTTAATCCACACTTGTAGAAAGCTTCAAGGTGACGGTGGTTATCTCAGTCCGTATTCAAGCCGAGGTACGGCACATAGCAAAAACTCGGAAGGGAGAAAAGGAAGGTGATGGTCGCTCATATGCAGCCACGCGGAGAAGATACAAATCCCATCACTTATTCTTCCTGATGAACCACACCATCTACTCGCCGCTCATGCAACACTTTGCCTGCAGCGGTTCACAAGCTGAATGCCGCGGCAGCAGCCTCCGTCTGTGCCGTATCATGTCTTAGAATGCTCTGACATTTTTGTGTTTCTCACTCCTTTTTAATGCCGGCAAGTACAAAAAAACGGCGTGTGCGGCAAAGGAGAAAAGAAGAAAAGAAGAAGAGAAGAAGAGAAGAAGGAAAAAGAAAAGAATCACCGAGTCTTGATACCACTTGGCTTGCGCAGAAAGCGGCCCCAGCTTCATTAACCTGAATGTGTGGTGTCCGCTTGCCCAGACCAGCTGCTGCAGGTCCGTCTGAAAGGGGAAAGTAGTGGGGATCTCTGCCTCTGCAGGCCGTGAATCAACAATTGCCTTCGCTTTTTCCGAGCATGGATGGGATTGCCATTGCATACCCGCTGGTGCTAGTGCTATAGTTTAGTGCAAAGAAACCCGAGTGACCGAGAGAGACTGCAAGAGAGATCTGAGGAAATGAAGCAAGGGTTTGATTCTTGCGTTTTTCCAGCGACCGATCGTCAGGCTTTTCCCGATTGAAGGATCCTCGACGAGGCAAAAGACCGGGGGAATTTTGAAAAAAGGGAGAAAAGTTGCGGACGAGGGCCGGACCGCCGTTCTCTCAAAACATTGGATGATCTGCTGGATTGGCAGGGGATGAGGGGCAATATCCTCACCGCAGAATGTTCGTCGAAGGAGTCAAGCGTGGGCGGTGAAAGAGGAGTATCATTGAAAATGGATCATTAGAATTCCGTATTTCGTCTGGAAACAAAAAAGAAAATAAGAGTAAGGGGTCCTGAAAAAAAAAAAAAAAAAAAGAAAGAAACTGATTGTCGATGATGTGCTCCGAGGATGTCATCTGTGACAATTGATGATGACCATGGATGCACACCCCTGATCCACATTGAACAGAAAATGAACCGTTTGTTTCCGAATGGTAACACAAACATGATTCTGTATCACCAACCAGAAAGAAGAACGAGGCGATCGGAGTATATCTGTAGATGGCTTCTTGCGCGCGGAAAGGAGTCTTATGCAGGTCAGATCACAAGATGAAAAAACGGTGTCGGTTGTGTGTGGTCGAAGCCTTGATGGTGGTGTCGTTGGGTGGCGGCGTCCTGCAAGATGCATATTGCGACTCACACCATTCTTTCTTGCATCAGCGCCGACGCTCTCATTGGCCTTTTGAGCCCTGACCCAGAATCCGAAGACCGGCGCACTGCTCGCTCCTCTTGTCGTCTCTCTCCATCCGGGTACCGATCAAGAAGATGCGGTCAGCCGGACACCACGCCTGTCTGTCGCCGCCGACGCTGAAGTCCCGGATCGGGCTGGAAAGTCCAGGGGCCTCAAACTTTATTGCCTTTGGCTTGCATCCCAAGTGTGGCTGTCAACGACGTGCTGCGCAGTCTTATGGAGCCGATGTGAGCTTGTCTTGGTTGAGGATAGTCGAACGGGTCGACGGAACACCAAGGCCAAATGTTGGGGAAGGGTTGGTGGCTTGGCTGATATCTGGTTCTGTCCACCATGCAGCGTCAGCTGGGCCACATGGCTTTTCTAATTCTGACCCAGACGATTCCTTTTCGGTGTCTGCGAAGAAACATTGAGCGTGAGAGTCGAACCTACCGGTATATGACCATCAGATATTGCATGGGGCTTGATGCTCCGAAACCAGGCATTTCATATTCAGGGCAGCGGGTTGAGTCAGTCAGGGACGACGGCAGAGGGTTGTAACGGTAACGCTGCGCAGCAGGCAGAGTGGTATTGGTAGGGTAGCATTGAGCCAGTCTTTGACTCCAACCAGTTATTGCGCACGCTGCACACGCCGTGTCACTGAGGATCCTTTCGAGAAGGGGAACCCGGGGCGGGTGGCATTTTAATGTCATCATTGTAGATATCGGGTACCGAGTTCTTCATATCATTGGTGCTGACTTGAAGCCAAAAGGGAACTCAAAATCCAATTCAAATCCAAATTCAGACCGAGGTGTCTTGACAGTTTTAGGTGGTCAGGGCGTATTGTAAATTACCTGAGAGAGTTCAAAACGCAAAAAAACGACAGCCCGTCAACAGTCACCCTAACCCAGAATGACCAAGCGTCCCACAGCTGAGAACCCCACTCCCACGATTAGCGATTAAACACCATAGCGCCCGAGGGGGGTATTTCGAAATGGTCCTGTATACAGTCCCCACAGCGAAACATGACCGTATACGTAAATGACGGTTTTCAATTGCTGAGACTGTAATATTTACAATCCTGCACGCGAATCTGTCTAATTGCTTCATAACCTTCGCAACCATACAGCCATTTCCACAACCAAAAACCTACTTATATGGCCAGAAGCCCAGTCCTGGGTCGAAGAATACATTGCAAATAATTGGCATTCGAATCCACGGCCATTTCCACAGCCAGAAGCCCAATATTGGAACAAAGACTACATTGCAGCCGAGTGGCATTCGAATCCACAGCCATTCCACGGTCAAAAGCCCGGTATTGGACCAAAGATTCCATTACAGCCGAGTGCCTTTCGAATCAACACCCACCCAGAATCAATTTCAAGCCCGGGCACAAGAAGAAGGCAGGTGTAAGAGAACGCTCCTTCCCACAGGTATAAAAGGAGCAATTGGGACCTGCCCATTCGTGCGCGCCCACACATTGCCATTGCCCGTAATATAATTGTAAACTTGTAGACCATAAACCAGTAGACCATGCATTCGAATTCCATTGTAGCCATTCTTTTCGTAACCATCCAATTGATCAATTAAGCTTTGTGATACCTTCAATCTTCAATAGTGGGGATCCTTGGTACTGTACCTTAATTCAAGGATCCCTCCTGTACTTTTTCCCTTGAAATAACCTGCCCTGAAATGATTTTTTTGGTCCGAAATGGTGGTTTAAATGGTGTTTTCTGGCCAGAAATGGTTCTTTTTTCCGGACTTTTTCCGTAAAAGAAATAACCGTGGATTAGAAATGGTCATATGGCTCAGAAATGGGTGTGGTATTGAAATGATTCAAAATTTCATTGATCTCTCAATAATCGCCACGTAAATACCATTTCTGACGGTGGGACTGTATGAGAGAGCATTTCGAAAGACCCCCCTGGGCGCTATGGCAGGGGCGGGCACGGGAACACGAGGCACATCCTTCTTTCCCCTTTAAGCTAGCATGTATCTTATGAGGGTAATTTATGACAGGGCCGCTTGTCTGAAACTGGTATCACCGAGAAATGTGAGGGTTTCTGGTTCTTTTTTCTCCAATATCAAAAAAGTTGTTCTAGTGTATCTTTTAGGTATGGCATGAGGAAAGTGGAGAACATGGATACCTTATCTGGTTCACATCCACGACATCCACTCGGTCCCGAGCACAGAAAGAGGGATTTCCATGTCTGTTAAAACATGTCTTCAACAAGATCGTCATTGTGGTTCAAATCCAACAGGTTGTGAAGATTTTCAAGGTGCTAGGTGAGATTACCGGGCCGGCTAGCATTGCAGAATCAATCAATCTCCAACCAACCTAACTCGCAATGGTAACGCCGTCAACTTCGGAATTCACCACATCCTGGTCTACCTGGAAACAGGCGACTAGCACCACACCCCCCATGCTAGCGCACCAACGCTGATGATGGAAAGGCTGCCCCTGGCACTGTCTGGGTAGGTACCTGCTCCCGATTGTGGTGCCTGTATTTTTCGAAAAAATACCCCTTGATCTTTCCACTTGGCGGTTCGTTGAGCGGAGCTCCCACATGCACCCATATGCCCATGAGCGGGACTTTTATTAGTCTCGCTCCCCGTCCGTCCACTGGTCCCTTAATACTCGGTCGTGGTGCCGTTCCAGGTTTCCTTCTTTTGGATGGTTTTTTTTTGGGCATTTCGGTCTCCCACCTGTGCAGACTCTAGACATTCTCTGTTTGAGGCGGCGTTGTAGTGTTGGGTGTCTCTTGTGTGTTGGCGGCGTGTTACTTAGGTTCAGTTCAGGGTGCTGGTTTTGGAGGGGACTCTTTTTCATCCTCCAGCTTTCACTTCCACGTTTACTTTACGGCCTGTTTTTGTTTTCACGATGCGCTCCCTCTAATACCTAATTCGAACGATCCCCGCAACCCGAATCGAATCCTCGAGAGCAACAAAAGCGACAACAAAACCAGATCAACACCTAGTCGAAGCCGTTACTATGGAGGGATTGTTGAGTGTGCCTCCAGATAGAGGCACAATAATCGGACGGGCATTGTGGAAGGTGTGCAGCTTCTCCCCAAGTTTAGAGGTGGAACTATTGACTGACAATTATTCCCGTCGGTAGCCTCGATATATCGTTGTAGGAGGTCCCAGCCGAGAAAATGCACAACAGGCGACCTTGTCAAAATTACAGTCGAACCGCAGCTCAGCAAGAGATCTCTCAAGAATTCCCACAGAGGGCTTCTATCTCTCTGTTTACAAATCCAAGGTGAGTGACCACCTTATTCCTCACTCCCGACGGCATCGTAAGAGGTGACTCGGACCCTGACTCAGAGATCAATAGGACGATGTGGAGCCCGTGCAGCAACATTCGATTGTGTCCATCACGGACTGCCAGGTCCAAATGATGGCACACCGAAAGCAGGGGCCCGTTCTCCCCACTCTGGTCATGAGCATCATGCCAGATCCAATCCTGGATAAGCTGCGGAAGCGGCGTTCGAGCAGAACCACTGGGTTCACCACGACCAAGGAGACGGGGCCCACTACATTATTATTCCGTTATGTCGACAATGAGCCGTATACTCTCCAAGACTGGTCTCGTTTCATTCAGCAGCTCATTCAACCCAATTTGCCTGGAAGGATCCCCATTCCGCTGAGCCCCCTCACCCCCGCATCACCAACCTTTGTCAACCCCTTCTCCTCTCGCCCCGGGGATGGCCAGAGACCGGGAAGTGGAAGTGCCAGCACCAGGCCGGGGTTCTTGAAGGGAATAAATCAGACTCATGTCGGTCGTGACAGACCCATGACATTCTCAGATTCGCCGAGCCTGCGTTCTAAACGAAGTGACATCTCTTCTGCAACGAGCTCTATGACCCATGCTCAGATGGGATTTTACAGCTACTCTATGATGCATCCCGCAGACCTCCCATCCCCGGCCACAACAATTGGCACAACGATTGGCGAATACCAGGGCGAATTCATTGAGGGCTGGACATCAGCACAAGGGAGATCTTCTACACTCAGCTCTCCCATTCGGGAACGAGGCAGCGTGAGCTCTGGAAAAACTCCACAAGCGACAATGCCTACGGCGAGCTCACCACCAGGACCACGGGAAACAATCCTTGACCGCGCGTTCCAGCTGCGGTGCATCCCAGGAACCGAGGAAGTAACACCAGGAGAGGAGAAACTGACCTCCTTGGCCCGATTTGATGCTCTTATGCGGGATATGGACGAAAAGAGAAAGCAGCGTGAGGCCGGAGAGGCCAAGATGAAAGCCAATGCTGCTGCAGCTGCAGCATCGTCACAAATTCTTGAGCCGAAGAGCGCTTGGGACTTGGACTCTGACTCATCTTCAGATTACGACGATGACAGCGACGACAGCGATGGACCAATAGGCGATATGGACCTCGAAATGGAAGACCGCTTCTCGTCTCCGCCAGATACCAGCTACCGGCGAGCCCTCAACTACACTGCAGGGCGACATGATCCACCACTGCGATCACCCCTTACTTATAACCATGAAGCTCTCATGGCATTGTCATCAAACGGTCCGTCGTCTTTGAGGCCTCAGACTGGCTACTCGGGAAATCGAAGTAGACCCGCAATGAGCCAGAGGACGCACTCACAACCACAGTTGGCCACAATCATTGCGTCGTCCCCAACGACAGGAGGCGCGCTTTTGGAGGCTTCGGGTCTGGTTTCTGAGGATGGGCTTGCCAGCATGGCACCAGGTTCGCCGCCACCTTTGCAGCGCAGCGCGACCGAACGCCAGTCAACATCTAGCAACAAGCGACTTAGCTTCAGCGAGTTCACCAAACGTCTTAGCAGCACAAGCAGCCTGCTTCTAGTACAAACTAACAACAGCACAACCAGCAGCCGCGGAAGCAACAGTGATGCGGACCCTCAGCAGCTGCAATCACCTCCACCTCCTTTACATCATCTCCATCCCAGAGCAGCACCTCAACCCCCTTTTCAGCAACCTCAGTCACCAACATCACCTCAGTCAATCAGGGATTTGGAAAGATGTGGATGGCGTGGCAGCGTCGGCGTCTTTGGAGGCGCTGAGGGTGGTTTCCTTTGAATGGTTTTATCGTGTTTTGTCTGGACATGTTTATCTGGGTTGGGTATTCTTTTTTCTTGAAGAAAGCATTGCTTTACTTGTACAAAAACCCCTTTCATTTTTAATGCCGCCTACTCGACAGACAAGTTCCTCTCGGTGCCTGACCATAACAACGATCTTTATGGCACATACCGTTCCCCCTCGACCACATTTTCTTGTTACGACCACGTCATGAAACGACAGCTTTACAGACACCAATGGGGGTTTCTGGCGTTTTTTTTTAATCTATTCTTTTACGATGATGCTCTTTTTTTTTCCCGCGCAAGAGTAACAGCATATCCGGGGATTTCTGGTCTTTTTTTTTCCTTCATGGTTTTGGGATAAGTAAATGCCTTGCATTCCTTTTACGTTTCCTGTACCATTTATTCCAAAGAGGGTTTTGTGTTCTCTTTGCTTCTTACGCTCACTTCTCATGACTTTTTCTTGGTTTTATCAAAACATTTACGGTCTTTCTCCTCATGAGTGAGGACATATGAAAAAGGGTTGACATCATTCTATATTACATATTCACTCATCAATAGTTAGAAGAGAAATGTACATATATATCTATCAAATTCTACATCTTAACTCTGACGTATGTGTAAAGTACATGATTACACTCGGACTTGGATGCACATGTGCACATATGCGCCTTGAGTTGCTGTACTTCTAGTCTCCAATCCAACAAACTCAAACGTACTCCGTAGTCGAGAGTGTTTTGGTACATACAGTGTAGATTTGAGGGAACAAAGACAATCAGAGGTGCAGAGGAATGTTTGTGTTGTCCGAAGCATGCCGATTTCATCTTGAAGACGAACCTATCGGATATCGGGCACTTACGTAGCTGACGGGATCCATAGTTGTGCAGGTGCCCCGATGGCTCCAGGTTCCAATGCCAGCACACAACTGGCCCGACCACCTGGGCATTCAGCGGGGAAACCCCACTTGGACAACTGCCCAAGGACCCAAAGCAGCAGTGCTTATTGTGGTGCCCGCCGTGGACATCATCAGCCTGCCATATCCGCCCATCATCAACCAACTGAATCTACCTATCCACAACATCCATCCATCCAAAGTCCAAGTCGCACATGTAATTTAATTTAATCTCATATCCATTTCTCTTTTGCTTCGCAAATAATTCCTACCAGCAAGTCCAGTGCTACATGTGTACTTGTACAAGCTTCACAGTTCCACAGTGTGCATTGCGCCACATTAGCATCAGCTCTCCAGCTCCCGGTCAGCTCCCGTCCTCTCCGCATCCCGCACAGCGCAGACTTGTACAGGGCAGCCTTGGTCTTTGGGGTGGTGACGGCACGTCAGTGACGGATCTCTCCCTTGACGCATCTTCTGACCTTCCATCCGCTCTCCAGGAATAAGCTTTGACGCACCAACCTCGGCCACTTCACCCACATTCGAGCGGAGAACAGACGCTACCTATTGTTCATTCCTCTATGTCCCGAACACAATAAATACCATACGCCTCTCCCTCAGATCACCAGCACTACGCGGGGACGAAGGTCGGTCCCGCGGTCCCTAGCATCCATCGTCGTGGCAGACCAAACCTCCCGCCAGTCCCCCACCTACACTTCGACTACTACACAGATACACACGCAGTTATCGTTCTCCAACCAACCCAGCCCAGGGCAAGACGCTGCGTCCTTACTACAACCCGCTCCGCTGCTCCCGCATATACAAACCCCTACCACCCCGACCCAAATACTCGGAAGAAGGCAGCGGGGCGAGTCTGAGGAGAAAGACTACGCAGACGAGGGGCCCCACGCCGTTACAGCAAGCCTGTCACCAATTCGACGACAACATAAGAGGAGGCGTGGTGGAGGAATGCGCACCGTTGAGGTCGAGGATTGCCAATCATCAAGCCGGCCTTCCCGGCTTCAGACAAACGGAACACACGCCGAACACCCTCAGAAAACCGAGGCCATGTACAACCGAGCAGTTAATGGAGGATCGGCGCCTACTTACTACGGCCATGATCATCAGGAAGTCACGCGCATCCTGATACAGGCCTTGAATGATCTGGGGTATCATTCCGCCGCAAATAGCGTTTGCAAGGAGAGTGGCTACGAAGTCGAAAGTCCAGATGTGGCTTCTTTTCGCGAAGCTGTCCTGAGTGGCGATTGGAATAGGGCGGAAGAGCTCCTATGGGGAAACAAGAGCACCAATGGGAAGGAAGGTCAGGGTTCTGGACGTGGACTGGTGTTGGCGCAAGGGGCAGACCGAAATGCCATGAGATTTCAGCTCAGGCAACAAAAGTTTCTAGAGCTCTTAGAACTGAGGAAGTCAACTGAAGCATTGTCGGTTTTGCGGACAGAGCTTACTCCGTTGTGTCGAGATCAGCACCAGACTCTTCACCTCCTCTCTCGACTCCTCATGTGCCAAGACGCCGAAGACCTCAAGACCAAGGCAAACTGGGACGGGGCTGAGGGACAATCTCGACACATATTACTTTCACAGCTCTCACGTAAGTCGATTCCGTCCCAAGCAAATACGGCTGACGATAAGACTAACACTGGACAACAGAACATATCTCTCCGTTGGTCATGCTTCCAGAACACCGACTTTCAGTTCTTCTCAAAAATCTTGAACGATACCAGGTCGAAAAGTGTCTTTATCACTCAACCACTCGACCAATGTCTTTGTACTCGGACCATATGTGCGACAGGAGCATGTTTCCGACCGACGTAATGGTCGAGTTGGAGCAGCACGGAGGTGAACTATATCAGATTGCATTTTCTCATTCTGGAGATCGGCTTGCTGCCTGTGGAACTGCAAAAGGGGTTTATATCTGGGATACTCGGACTTTCGAAGTGATTCGTGTACTTGATGGGCACGATACCAACGAGTCGATTTGCAACCTGGCATGGAGTCCGGACGACAAGTTGCTCGTGACCTGTGGCATTGATCGCCACGCCAAACTGTGGAATACAGAGGTAGGCATCTCCCCATTTACTCGACGTACAAGCGTGTCATGGCATACTTACACTGATTGTTTTGCAGACTGGTCACTGCTCTCACATACTGGAAAGATTCGACGAACCAGTCAGTAGTTGCGTTTGGGCACCCGACGGAAAGACATTCGTGACAGGCTCTTTCGATAAGACAAAACCTCTGTGTCAATGGGATCTCGATGGAAACTGCGTCTCCGTGTGGACTCAACAGCACCGGACTGAAGACCTTGCAATATCACCTGATGGACACTGGCTGGTCGCTATGGATGAACAGAATCAACTACACGTCTACAACTTTGCCACACGACAACTTGAATATGTGTATCCTCTGGATGCTCGGGCTACTTCAATTAGCATTAGCGAGGACTCAAGACACCTCTTGGTGAACAAGGTCAACCATGACGCCCATTTGATTGATCTCGCAACGCGTGAGGTGGAGCAAAAATACCAAGGCCATAAGGGTGGCGCATACACAATACGAAGTGACTTTGGAGGCGCCCATGAGAATTTTGTCATTAGTGGGAGCGAAGGTTTGTACAAGATTCCTAACACTATTGATATCATAAACTAACATTTTCCAGATGGGAAAGTCTACATTTGGCACAAAGTGACTGCGACCTTGGTTCACAGGGCTGATGCACACTCTCCGCGCGTCAACGCAGTCGCATGGAGTCCAAGTGACCCAGCCATGTACGCCACTTGCGGAGATGACGGCAAGATCAAAATCTGGTCAAGCAAGGACCGGGCACGCATGTGGGCGTCAAAAGCTCAACGCTCTAATGGTGCGCCACTTCGCTCAGCCAATACCAGCAGTTGGTCGTTATTAGAAGCGAACTCGCGAGATAATGAGGATGACTAGGTGGTTCTCTGTTCAGTGTGGTCGGATATGAATGTAGATCCGAATTAAATTAGGATCTCAGGGAACGATTGGGTTGACGCGACGGCATGGGCAATATTTCTTTCTGTCTGTGGTTTTATTTTATTTTATTTCTTCTAGGAGAGGGCGGAACACGTCGAGTTTTACTCACGGCGAAAATGGCTCGAAGAAGGCCATTGATACCTAGATAGACAGACAACACATAGCGGATAGGCTGGCTGGCTTCTTGTTTTTCTTTTCTCTTTGTTCAGTAGGTATCACAGGAAAGGGTTTATCATGAGCGTAGACACGGTGGTTTTCGATAGTATCAATTGACAGCATCCACTCACTCACTCATTATCGGGCCAGTGACGAAGCAGATGACGAATGCCTACACGCAGCGCTGGGTGTAATCAGACAGGCAGACGAATTACCAAGCATATTCGTATAAAATCGGTAATCGTGTGAAAGTCACGACTGTAGGCCTAGGTAGGCAGGATCATGTGAGTTGATACCTATTCGGCATACATACATGAATACCTGGTATTTGAGGAAAATACGCACGGACCAAGTGTGGAAGGTGGTCTTTCGCTGCAACGCTACGCTACGTAAGTCGATACAAGGGGATGGGTCCCATCTCCAGTTGGCTTGCGAGTCAAAAGATTCCTGTGACACCCTGCAACCACTGCAACCAACGCCCAATCTCGAAAGCATCCCGAATTTTGCATGACGGCCTTTCTTATAAGTAGTCGGTATTTTACACACACAATCACTGGACCTAGAAAGCTACAAAGTCTCTTTCTGTCTTTCTTCGGCTTCGGCTCTCAGGGTATAGATATCAAAAGGACCCGCCACCGGGTTCCCTGTCGCCGCCACCGTTGTTGTCGCAGCTAGTTAGTTTGGGCGGATCGAATCCCGAATAAATCACAACCACCACCATCCATTCCCACAAACCACCAAAACAACTACGCACCTGAGCACGTCCATTCCTGATTTTGAGCCTCCCCTCCCACAACCATGACGTCCGATTCTGCGACGCTCAGTACCCCCGGTGGTATCTCTGACCCTGGCCTGATCAAGTACGGCATTCAACAACCCCTCCACCGCTTGTTGTCTTGGCTTCGTGATGGTTAGGCACTGACTGACATTTTGGGTTCTAGGTTGGTCAACAAACTCCAAGATGTCTTCACCACGGTTGGCGTCACCAACCCCATCGATCTCCCTCAAATAGTCGTCGTCGGCAGTCAGTCTAGCGGAAAGAGTTCAGTATTAGAAAACATCGTCGGCCGCGACTTGTACGTCCACACCCACGTCGCCCTTACCCCACTCAAGTTCCTACCTACCCCTATTTTCACGTGTAGCTAACATCACGACCGCCTTTTGACAGCCTTCCCCGTGGTTCCGGTATCGTCACCCGTCGACCGCTTGTTCTTCAGCTTATCAACCGGTCAGCAACATCCGAGTCAAACGGGTTCGACAAGGAGCTCGAAGGCAGCACCGACAAGGCCGCAAACACGGACGAGTGGGGAGAGTTCTTGCACATCCCGGGCCAGAAGTTCTACGATTTCAATAAGATTCGCGATGAGATCAGCAGGGAGACTGAGGCCAAGGTTGGCCGAAACGCTGGCATCTCGCCCGCCCCGATCAACCTGCGAATCTACTCGCCCAACGTCCTGAATCTTACTCTGGTTGATTTGCCCGGTTTGACGCGAGTACCCGTTGGTGACCAGCCCCGCGACATCGAGAGGCAGATTCGTGATATGATCCTCAAGTATATTCAAAAGTCCAATGCCATTATTTTGGCTGTGACGGCCGCCAACGTTGACTTGGCCAACTCGGACGGTCTCAAGCTGGCAAGAGAGGTGGACCCCGAAGGCCAGCGGACAATCGGTGTGCTCACCAAGGTCGACCTGATGGACGAGGGCACCGACGTTGTTGATATTTTGGCAGGACGCATTATCCCTCTTCGGCTGGGATACGTACCGGTTGTGAACCGTGGTCAGAGGGACATCGACAACAAGAAGCCTATCAATGCAGCTCTCGATGCTGAGAAGGCCTTCTTTGACAATCACAAGGCCTACCGCAACAAGAGCTCGTACTGTGGCACTCCGTACCTCGCTCGGAAGCTTAATCTCATCTTGATGATGCACATCAAACAGACGCTTCCTGAAATTAAGGGCCGTATTTCCAGCTCGCTGCAAAAGTATACACAAGAGCTTGAGTCGCTTGGACCCTCGATGCTAGGCAACAGCGCAAATATTGTTCTTAACATTATCACCGAGTTCACCAACGAATGGCGAACGGTCCTTGACGGTAACAACACGGAGCTGTCGAGCACCGAGCTTTCCGGTGGTGCCAGAATTAGCTTTGTATTCCACGAATTATACTCGAATGGCGTCAAGGCTGTTGATCCATTTGACCAGGTCAAGGACGTCGATATCCGCACGATTCTTTACAACTCGTCCGGTTCCTCCCCAGCTCTTTTTGTTGGCACCACGGCATTTGAGTTGATCGTCAAGCAACAGATCAAGCGCCTCGAAGAGCCCAGCTTAAAGTGTGCCTCGTTGGTTTACGACGAATTGGTGCGCATCCTTACCCAACTTCTTAGCAAGCAGCTTTACCGCCGCTACCCGGGACTCAAGGAAAAGATTCACGCCGTTGTTATCTCATTTTTCAAGAAGGCCATGGAGCCAACCAACAAGCTCGTGCGTGACTTGGTAGCCATGGAGGCCTGCTACGTCAACACCGGCCACCCAGACTTCTTGAATGGCCACCGCGCCATGGCTATTGTCAATGAGAAGCACAACCCCTCCAGACCCGTCCAGGTCGACCCCAAGACGGGTAAGCCCCTGGCCAACACGCCTGCGCGGGCTGCTAGCCCCACCCTTGTTGCTTCCGGAGAGGATTCGAGCAACGGTGGTTTCTTTGGAAGTTTCTTTGCGGCGAAGAATAAGAAGAAGGCTGCGGCGATGGAGCCGCCTCCGCCTACTTTGAAGGCTTCCGGTACACTTTCCGAGCGCGAGGGTATCGAGGTCGAGGTCATCAGTAAGTTTTTCTCTCGGATAAAGTATGAAGAAGGTGAAGAGTTATGCTAATGTTGGCGTTTTCCTTTCCAGAACTCCTCATCTCTTCCTACTTTAACATTGTCAAGCGCACCATGATTGATATGGTTCCCAAGGCTATCATGTTGAATCTTGTTTCGTAAGTCTTTTTCGTCATTCCAGTTGTGGTTCATGTGTGGTTTGCTGACATTGTATCCCATCTTGTTAGGTTCACAAAGGATGAAATGCAAAAGGAACTGCTCGAAAACATGTACAGACAAAGCGAGCTTGACGACTTGCTCAAGGAGAGCGATTACACCATTAGGAGACGGAATGAGTGCCAGAAAATGGTTGAGAGTTTGTCGCGGGCTAATGAGATTGTTAGCCAGGTCCAGTAAAGGAAAGGGAGTAATGGACATGATAGTATATGAGATTGGGAAGCGAGATGAACTATTGTTTGGCGTGTGTAGTGCGAGGGTGTGTAAGGAGGGGTGGCCGTTGGTTGAAATTACTGTTATTGTGTCTTTTTTGTTGTGGTGATGTTTCTTTTGTTTTATTAGAAGGTGTGTTTGTCTCAGCTTTTTACGTGCTTTCCTTTTCGATACCATTGGTAGAATTACGGACGTTGATGATGATGGGTCTTACGTATTGATTTTGATAGGTTGGGAGTAGATTAGGGCGTGTAGTTACAGACAAGAAAATACATGAATGATATAAAAATTAAAAATAAACTCCCCTCGAAGCAAGTTATCTTGTAGGTAATAGGTAAGACGGGTACAGCTGAAATGCCAAGACTTCGTGATGGAGTCAAAAAAGAAAAAAACGAAAAAAACATACAACACCAGGGATTCCCCAGTGGTCACCCACCTGAGTACTAGTCTGGCCCTCTCAAGCTTATCTAGGGCAGAGCGGACGGGATGCCGAGTTTTCTTGAGGGTATGGTCGTATGTGATTGTCATGATGGGGACAACAGGTTATATTCGGGACATGGCAAATAGAACAAGATTGAAGATCAAAACAGACGTTTCCAGTCTCAATGTCTCTCTCCAATAAGCTATGATATAATACTTTAACGACATGGGCTAAAAGAGGAAAAAGCCCCCTGTGAAGGATCAAGCTGTCAGAGGAAAATAAAATTGGGCGAACTTTTTTTTCATTTCATTTAACCATCCAATATCATTCATTGAACTTCAGTTACAGACCCGGTTAGATAGGCTCCCATTATCTTTTTCTTTTCATCTAAACATATACGCACCCTGATCGTGTTGTTGAGTTTGACATTGGGGGGGCTCAATTACATCTAGACATAATTAACAATCTTTTGAGAACTGACAAAAAGATCAGACAGACATAAAGCCTGCATTACATACACCCCCTATAAACGGGTCAGTAACTACACTACGTACTTGTCAAATCCCCATTTCATTTTCATCTCGTCTAACAGAATACTTGTTACGCTTATACAACAGTTTTATAACGGGGAACCGAATAACCAAGGAAGGGATATACCATCGGCGTTATATCTATCTCGTATGTATGCCTTTTGCTTCCATCTTATCCTCCAACACCAAACCGTTTCATTTATTCGCCCAGGAAACATCTGTACCAGTGATACTTCAAAAAAAAAATCATCTGAAACTCCGTATTCCCAATGAGTATAAGGTTTTAAACCTTGACCATACAATTCCAAAAGTCTGCTAACCTTCTAATGCCCTATCTAATAATGAAAACAACGCTGAATGAAAATGCCAAAAAGACCCCAAAAAGACCCCAAAAAGACCCCCAAAAAAGTGACCAATCGCCTTCGTTATAAAAGTCGGTTTTCCCCCCAGAGTCACATGATGTTACATATTATTACACCCCCATCACTGCAAAATGAACCTTCCACTCACTCCCTCAAATGACTTCACGTTGCTAGTAATCGACTTAGCATTTCCATAGTACCTGATCCTATACACTCCAGGATCAGCCCAGCTCTCAAGCTCCCAAACAATCTCGACCTCACTCATCCCCAAAATCTCGCTGGTCCTCCTCCAGTTATACACCAAGGACCAATCCTCGTCGGTCCTTACGGTATCCCAGATCTCCTCTGTTTCAGAAGGAGAATTCCAGACGAATGCTTCTAATGGCAATACATCCATTTCGGCTTCTTCCAGCTCCTCGCGTTTCTCAGTCCAAACTTCCTCCCAACTCTTCCCCCATTTCTCCTTTTCTTTTCTGTCCTGTTCTTCAACTACATTTTCCCACTTTCTTCTCCACTCCCTGGCTGAATTCTCCCACCGTATCTGCTCAGCTCTGTACTTTGACAACTCTCTTCTCCTATTTCCCAAGCGATGCTGACTGTATCTGCTTCGCAAGATGTTGAGTTCACTCCCGTCCCTCAATTTCTCGACAGCGGCATAGGTACCGCCCGACCTCAAGTTATTCCTGGGGTTAGCACCAACAAAGACTGCCCTGACAACATTTTCGTTGTCTCTGTTATAGACCACGTCCACATCTTTGATCACGTCGCCAAAGTTTTTTAACAGTGATTTTCCATCCATCACTACCCCAGTGATAAATGACAGTGATATATTAGAATTATCGGGCGGCAACAACTCTTCTCCCCCTCTAGGTGGAGAAGAAGCATCGTCATATAAGTATGGAAGATACTGCAATGTGATATTGATGTACGCAGCCAAGGTGTGTGGGCCGTACAGCGTTGAGGCACCTTCGTACCGCTGAATTGAGTATTCCTCTTCGGTAGTGATGTAATGTGTGTACGAGTTTGCTGGTCCACCGAGGACAACGATCGGTGAAGATATGTCTGCCAAAACATCGTCCGCCACAGCCTCTTTCCATCTTCTGCCAGCCATAGTGCTTGCTTCGCCGGGAGAGACAATGATAAACAGCTGACCAACACGGAAAACTTGCACATCGACAATGTTTGGCGTCCACTCGTACGGCGTAGTCATCTCACCGACGTCCAGCAGGACGGGCTTTGGCCAATGACAAGCTCGCTGCTCAGGAGAAGGGTCCTTAAGTAGGTGTGAAACAACTTTCCAGACCGGAGAGGTGGTGTTCTCGTTACCTGAATGTTGAGTGAAGTCAAATGCCCCAGGACCATCAGATGTGCCTGCAGCGAAGGAATATCCCAGTGCCGCGGGGCAAGTTCGTGCTTCGCTACCGTTTGGGAGGATGAAGGTAAAGTTTGACATATCATGAAACGTGTGAAATGACTTCACAGATGAGCCTTGAATTGCTGTAGCTTCTGAGGAGTCTAAAGAATCATAGAGGGTGCGGGCAGCTTCAAATTGGCGCCTTCCAACCTCGAAACAAGAGCTAGCACCGTTGTCTGGAGCACGGAAAAAGGGTCCTCGGGCGTGACAAGCCTGGGATCTCCCGTCACTGCAGGTACTGTTTTCGAAGCTGCACATTTGACCGGAGCCGTCTTCACACCAGGCACCGAGGACGTTTGGGCTTGTGTCTCCAACGTTTGCTTGGGAAAAGCCGGCAACAAAATCCGGGTTCTCATTCCTCACGCTCTGCTCAAAGAGGTAAGCGGCTACTCCTTTGTTATCACCTGCGATCAGAGTGTTGTTTCCCAAGAGCGAGGTTCCGTGCGTTGGAAACCACGTTAAAACGCCGAGTGTCTTGTTATCGGAGATGCCGAAGAACTTGAGCAAAGTCAAATCCTTTTCGACAGAGCCATCATCCTCTGTGCTGATGTTATACCTCGCTCGCTCGTCTTGGGGGTTGGCAAGGTAAGCAAACAAGCTGCGATTGATGTTGGCGCCTTGCACCTTGGTCTTGCCAAAACTTAGACGTCCTGGTTGTAAACTCTCATGAGCACGACGTATCGATTCCACGGTCCCATTGATGATTGCCTGAAAGCCTTGATGATCAAATCCCTTGCTGGTAATTTGAGGAAGCAGATAGTTCAACCAACCGCCCGGTCCAGCGTGTGAATGTGTGCCTGTGAGGGCAATGTTCTGGTGGCCGTAGAGGGCATACTCAGGACCAAGCTCTTTGAGAGCATTGAGAACCCCGTATCTGACCGCAGTATCTCCGGATTGTGTATCAAGAACCAAGTATACGAACCTGTCTTCGGGATGATTCATGTTTCCGACAATGAATGCTCGCGAGTACAGACGTTGCCGAAGACCAGTACCGACCTGCTTGGGATCTGCATATCCCATCATGTTGATTTCTACCACGGGTCCGGTGATGTCTGCTTTTCCGACTCCTAGCAGATACTGGTCGCCAGGATCATTTATGTGTTTTGATGACCAACGCAGGATGCTCCATCCCTTGTTCATGAACTCTCTGTAAAGGTACGAGCCGATGAGAAGAATTGCGAGCAACCTGACAAAAATTCCAAGGTAATTATACCAAACAGGTGTTCTTGAATGACCCTGTTCTTGAAATGGTTGCGGGCCATCGTCGGTCATAAGAGGGATCTCCTCCTCTTTCTCTTTTTCGGACTTGCCGGAAGCCATCTCGAAGGGAACAATAAACTGTTATTGGCTGCTCATAGTATGCAATAAGTGTTGTAAATCCGTTGATTCGAGTTTAAAATGTGCGTTATACACTATTAATTCGTAGCAATGTAGAATAATTTAGTCAAATTGGGAGACATCCTTCTTGGAGTGCCTGGATATCTATCTTCCTGGGAGTCTTCAAGGCAGTCTTGGCATCCTCCTTCCAGTGTCGTCATCGCCAGTGCATGGAAAGAGTCCGATTCGACAAAGAAGGAACATTGTCTCCACTTCCAAGTGCACGGCGGTTGCAGTGGAGATTGCAGATGTTCCTTCAAAAAGTTCACCGAGGCCGAAAACATCTTTGGGACAAGCCAAAGTGCCAAACTTTAAAAACGTACGTTGATAACATAAAATTGGAATGTGCTACGGAGTACATGGAACAATTGTTTTGTGTCATGCATGTTCGGACGAGTTCTATAATCAAAATTCATGGGTGAACGTGCAATGCCTAAGCTATCACCACCCCCCTGGCGTGTTATCCTTCCAGGTTTCCCCACACAATCAAAAAGTGGAGACCAATTTTTACAACAGCGCGCGCGTCCCATTTCGAGCTTTCGTTGCATCGCGATAGCATTTCAATATTGAAGCCATCTTCCATCCCAAGTTGCAGAACACAACAACCACCGCTACGGCAAATCAAGATACCCAATTAGTAACTTACATTTATTCCAACGCTCTCGACCCCATCAAATTAACCAATTAACTGCCCGAACCACCTTCCAACCCAACCTCCGAAAATGCCATCAATAACCACAATCCACGAATCCCTACCATGTACGTTCCTCTCCATCTCCCCCTTCCCCGGTCCTCCGAGTCTCCCAGCTAACATTTCCCCTCCTCCGAGACATCGACACCCCTCCCACCCCTCAAGAACTAGAAGCAGCCACCCTCTTAATCGCACACGAACGCTCCCTAGTCCCAGACGACCCTCACCACGCCCTCCTCCCTCCTCCCCTCCCCTCCGAATCCCCCTTCCTAACCCCCCTCCTCGAATCCGAATTCGCACGAATCTCTTCAAACCCCCAACAATCAAAACTATTAACCCTCGATTTCTCCCGATACTCCTCCCTCCCAACACCGCCTGAAAACCCGACACACGAGAGCCTTCAAACGGTTCTAAGCCAAGCATACACCTCTCAAGCGCACATCTCCCTCCGACGAACTCATCTAGCTCTTCTCGATTCGTACGGAAAAAATGCCTGGTTAACAGGCAATTACCACCTCGAAGGGGAATTAAAGGCCCTCGAGTCAGAGTTGGCAGCCACGAAAAAGGAGATTGACTTGTTGACTCTTCGGCGCAAGGCAGCACAAGATCAGGCTGGGCCGGAATTGTTGGAACTCGAAAAGACATGGAAAGCTGGCGTTGGGAGGGTCCTGGAGACGGAAGCCGCTGCCGAGGCATTGAGAAGGGAGGTTTTGGAAGTCAGGAGGCGACAAGCTCAGGAGTAATTCAGGGGTTTTTAAGAATAGAGAACGACACAGCATGAATTACATTTAATCTAGGCGGTGTACATTCATTGAAAGACAAGACTTGGCTTGGATGCGTACAAGTTGATACAACCCATAACATCGTACGGATGCTGGTATTCTCGCTACTCCTTCAAAAGGTATCTAATCATTCTTTTTTTCTTGTTTGGTCCAAACAGTACCTCGGTCGTTCTTAGTAGGTCAAGGATGGTTGTTAATATTGGTCTCTTCGTAAACCGATGAAAAAGAAGCAAAAGCAAAAAAGAAAGCCAATTGCACAATAAACCCAAACTCCATGCCCCCCCAAAAAGAACACTAAAAGATATCCCTCATCTCTTCCCCTCCTGTTAGTCCACCATTGCGATTTGTATGTTCTCCTTCAAGAAAGGTATTTTGCTAATGCAGCAGCAACAACCTTCCGTGTCTGAAATCAATCTTCTGCAACCTCGACTATGGGCATAGCCCGAGTCGTGACTCCATCCTAGGAAGTCTGGAGAGGATCCATCTCTTCAACACCTGTCTCGACGCCAACGTACTTCGTTCTTCTCATGATCTTTTCAACGGGGCCGAGCAGCCGCTGGAAAGCAGACTTTCCAAGAGAAAGCACCTTGACCTCAGTCTGACTCACAACGTTGGCGGCACGCGGTGCGTCATTAAGCAGAGCAAGCTCGCCAAAGAAATCACCCTTCTTGTAGTGCTTGACAGGGGTCTCGTTGTCGTTCCTATAGGCAACCGCCTCGCCAGCCTCAAGCAAGAAGAATGAGTCACCCGGGTCACCCTCACGAATGATGGTGTGGCCGGCGGGGAATTTCTGGCTCTTGAGAGCATCCGCAATCTTGGACCGTTCGTAGGGCGTGAGGCTCGAAAGAAGGGGCACTTCTCCGAGGAAACCCTCGTACATCCGCCGGCGGGCAAACGTAGACTCCATCAGAATTCTCCGGAACGTCATACGATCCAGAGCCCAGAGTGTGCAGTTCGGCTCGGCGGAGATGACTGTGGCGGCACGCGGGGAATTGTACATCAGAGCAAGCTCTCCAAACGAGCCACCAGCCGAAATGATCCCAACCAAGTTGCCGGCTCCGTCCATTCCGGGTTGCAAAGATCCCTTGGGATTGACGTAAACTTCGAAACTGCCCTTCTCGACGATATAAAAGTAATCACCTGCGTCGCCTTGAGTAATAACCTACAATCGCGTTAGACCGTATTGAACAGCTCAGCAGGGACATGCTGCCACTAACCTTGATCCCCTTGGTAGGAATCGGCTTCTCTACCAGAGCCCCCAGAACTTGTGAGCTTTGATCCTCGTCGAGATGGTTAAACAAAAAGTTGTTAGCTATCGCCTCTTCCAGCCGCTGGAGCTGCTCTGGGGTCTTGGGGTGCACCGGAGCTGTCCAATTTTCGTAGGTGTCGGCGTTGGGCTTAAGAGATTCGGCCGAGACTGAAGTGCGCCGACCAAAGTTATATTGGGCCGGGAAAGCATCCGCAGGCCAATTCAAACCGGCCATGGGAGTGTCCCCCGAAGAATCGGCGCCAAAGGGGCTCCTGAAGGTATTGCCGTTGCCGCCAACTGCAGCAGGGTGGAAGCTCGGGGTCGTGGGAGAGGCGACCATGTCGTTCTCATCTTCCTCGGCAACTCTCTGCATCGAACCCGAGTCGAGCCTGCCAAACGGATTCGAATTCGCCCCAAAAGGGCTGGTGAAGCCTGTGCTCGACATGTTGTGGTCTCTTGGTTGTAGATATTTCTTCTTTCAGACAACTGTTGTTGGTCCAAATGTCAGACACTGCAGTGTGAGAGAAGAAAAGAAAATCTAGAGATAAGAGGACAGGGAATCGAGGATACTGACCTCGACTCACAAGATTCGCAGCTCTCAACAAATTTGGAAGGAGTAGACGAGCTGCTTTTAGTATAAATCTGTCAAACAATGGTTAGATCAGAATCGTCGCAAGTTGCACCAAAAGAAGTGGAAATCCAAGACAGGTGGTCTGCGTGCCTCGGGGAGTCCTGCAGATCCTGACGGAAAGCTGCTTCGGTACGGTGCCGTGTAAATGACTATGTGCTTACCTTTGGATCTAGTAGAATTTGGAAGAATATACGATGAAGAAACCCAGAAGTAGGATGTGGACAGGTTTTGGTGGGGTAAGTAAAGAAGCTTCCGAATGCGTGATAAAGACGGAGGGCAAATTCAATCTGGGGCAAGAAAATCGACTTGTAAATGAGATCAGCCCGTGGCGTCTGTGAACAAGGAATAAAGACCGACAGACGATCTGCTGCAGGAATTGGAAGTGACAGTTGAAGAGATCCAGGTTACGCAGAAGGAAGCCTCCGGCGATGACCGAGATGACGGAGATGGTAGCAGGCAGAATGGGGAGAGATGAAAAGGGGAGAACCAGGAAGGAGGAAATGGGGACAGCGATAGGACCTTGTTGGGAAGGCAAGGAGGGGACGGGAGATGGAGGTGAAGCTTTAGGTTCGGCGAGTGGGGTGGGTGTTCCCGCCCTACAGTTCGACCGTGCGGTATCTCTGGGCATGTGTTCCCTGCATTTTCATCACCAGAGACATGTAAATCAACAGTTGCTTCTTCTTTGATATGGTCAACACGCTCTATCCTGCTGAAAGTGAGATAAATACTGCTAAGACATTCAAGATGTTTACTTCAAGATTGGTTTTGTTTTTAGAAATGAGCATGACAGGTCAATGATGACCATCTCCAAGCCCCATACGCAATGGGTGATCGATAGTGCTCATGTAGCGAGCACCACCGTAGACATCCCTCTCTTCAAGCCCCTCGCAGCTGGGACATCCCCTCTTTCTTTGTCTCCACTCAGTGCCACTGGGCGCGGCCAGTCATTCACGGTCGAACACTTCTAGAAAGAAAGCACGGACTGTTTTTTGGTGCCCCGCCAATTTTGACCCCAGCACCAGGCAGATGTGCAGGGTGGTCTGTGTGGACTTGCAGAGAGCCAACCTGGCGGCAGTGACGCAGTGACGTGCTTCCTCTGGGACTTTCTGCGCGAGGAAGACAGTGCTTGCTTTTTCTTCAATGTCTTTTCTTCTACTGCTTCCATCGTGCTTCTCTTGCAGATCTGCCGCAGTGCACCTTTGTTCCCCTCACAAGTGGCCAAACAACACCTCAGGCTGGGGGACATGATGCTACCTTTCCGAATTCGGCCAAACCTTACCGGTGCACCACATCAACCATTTCCTAGGATGCCCTGCTCTCTCTGCATTCGGAATAAATTACTATTCTTCGTTCGTATTGAATTTTAAGGCCGTAAAATACACTTCTGGCCCAGACTGCTTGAGGTGTCCCACAGCTTTAAAAAAGCGAGCGCCCCGTACCGTTGCAAAAGCTTCTTTGGTACCTACCTATCCTGAGATCCGGTGACAGCTTGAAACAAGTGGTTTATCATGGACAAGGCCGATGGATATTTCAAACTTTAAAATCCCTGTGGTTTCCACGGACGTTGAAAACCACTTTAATCTGTACTATAGCTAGACATGGATTTCAGATTCAATTCAAAATTAACCAGAATTATATCAAAAGCACACGTGTGAAAGCTCGTGATTTGAGATGGAACTCCTGGTCGGCAGTTTGATGTTCCAAATTGGATTGCTGATGACCCATCAATCGTCATTGAAGCAATGCTCTATCATCAGCCCAGGCTGTCACAGCCTCCTGCCAAGCATTGCACGGGCCAATTTTGCACGCCGCAGACGCCGAAGACTCCGTGGCTTTCGAAAGTTGAAACGCTCCTTTTCCTTTGACAAACCGTAATCCCACCACACCAACGAAGCCGACGACGACGAACCAATCTGCCCACCATGGCACCCCGCCGTCGCCGAGGAGCCAACGAAGATGGCGAAGACGATCGCGCATCCGAAACTGACGCTCCTAAGAATCGTCCTCCGAATACCGCATTTCGGCAGCAGCGCATGCGTGCCTGGCAATGCGTGCTGACGCCGAAACTCATCGTCACTATTTTTTCAATTCTCGCTGCCATCTATCTCGGCTTCGGTGCATACTTGACGTACCTGGCATATACTGTATGGTCTCTCTTTTTTGCATTATGGCTTTCTAGTCCTTGGACGTATTCTGACTTGGGCAGGTTCGCGATATTACCGTTGATTACACAAAGTGTTCAACGGAGGCGCCAACAGGCAACTTTGAACCAATCCCCCCCGAAAACATTGAAGCTCATTTCAGCATCAAAAACGACATCGATCCCTTCAAGTCCCAGTGGAAGAGAGAAATGCGCAATGTCCCAGTCGCAAACTACACTCAGGACAGAGAATACTGCATTCTCCAAATCAACATCCCCGAGGATTTGAAGCCCACCATTAGCTTTTTCTACCGGCTCGACAACTTTTACCAGAATCACCGTCGTTACGTGAACTCGTTCAACGCCAAGCAGCTTCTCGGCGAAGCCGTAGATGGAAGCACTATCAATGCCTCGACGTGTGACCCTTTGACCCATGGGCTGGACAAATTTGGCAATACCAAGATCATCTACCCTTGCGGTCTGGTTGCGAATTCTCTGTTCAATGATACATTCAGCAATCCGAAACTTCTTAATGCTCGGGACACGACTGAAAACTTTACAACGTATGAAATGTCCAAAACCGGTATTGCCTGGCCGGGCACCAAAGACCTCTACGGCCCCACGAAATACACCCTCGACCAAATCATTCCGCCTCCAAACTGGGAGAAGGCGTTTGAGTATGGCTATGCCGAGAATAACCCGCCTCCAAACTTCAAAGAGGACGAGGCCTTCCAGAACTGGATGATGCTTGCTGCTGCACCCAATTTCTACAAACTTGCCATGAAGAATGACAAGGATGTGATGCAGGCTGGAACCTATCAAATCGACATTGAATCCAACTGGGACGCAACCAAGTATAGTGGTCACAAATCCATTGTCTTGACCACAATTTCAACGATGGGCTCCCGCAACATCTGGCCTGGAATTATCTTTTTGATTGTTGGCGGTATCTGCTTGATTCTCGATATCTATTTCATTCTGTCGTTCTTTTTGTGGAAGCCCCGGAAGCTGGGTGACCCATCATATTTGTCGTGGAACCAGTCCTCTGGACCTCAAGGTCATGGCTCGTCATCATAAACAACGACAGCTAGGGTTTCTAGGGTTGAATAGCACGTTTGAACTGGAGCGATGCACCTATTCATTCTTTATTCGGGGTTTCAGTTTCTCTTTGGGATAGTTTGGGTTTACTTGGCGTTTGGCGGCAACATTGGTTCTTTCTTTCTTTCCTTTTTCTTTTTGAAAAGAACGAGCAAGCCCTCGTACTGTATTAGATACCTAGGTAGCAGTAGTAGTAGTTGGTGTTGTTGTTGTTCATTGAGAGGCATAGTCATTTATTGGTGGTTCAAGTAGTATAATGAAAGCAATGACTCTACATCTAATGTGTTGGTTGTTGGTCAACGACGCGAGGGGCGGACTTATGCATACACGTGCAGTACCTGTAATACTCGACTCCATGCTCTTGCATTCTTTGTTCCGGACCTCAAGCTCCTAACCCCGCAACGTGTCTCCCGATCTCTTCCTTTCCGACGCGTAATTAAGAAACGTTATATCAACATCAACATCGGCATCAATATCAATATCAATATCAATATCAACACCACCTGTTAAAAAGTTCTCAGTCGATTGAAAAAAGAGGGTGTGACAAGGTACAATACCTCCCTTGAACGTTTGGTAGTGCGATACTTATGCCTGATTATAAACATGCCTTTCCTGGAGCGAAGCTCCAATATAACGCGATTTGTAATTCTTCAGTATGGAGAATCTGTTAGGAGCTTCTCTCTCCTTATACTGAAGATTAATAGGGGGTTTCCAGCGTCCATTGGCCGACAGATTTAAGCTATCTCATAGCATACCTCGTAGTAATTACATGGCTTTGGTTGCCTTTTTACCCACGAAAAGGAGCAATAGGGAGGTGCCACTGCCCCAGGAAGCCGTTACCAAAGGCAACGGTCTTGTAAACACAACAGCTAAATGTACTGTGAATCTCCTTCGTATTGCTCCTTCTTTTTGCGGGAAAAGGCAGCCAAGATCATGCAAAATTGCCCAGTTCTCTTGACCAATAGATACTCGGAAAGTTCTTATCAAAATGGCTAGAAGGATATTATCTAAATCACAATACTTTTAACAAGGAGAATTTTAAGATGAATTTTGTTAAATGTATTGTGTAACGACATCTGATGTCCATCAGATGTCCACCATCTATTATAGAATCGAACTTCAACTGACTGATCTGAAACTGTGAATTTAATAGAGAGTCTCAGGAATTCCCATTTCCATCCCCTCGAGCGAGATGCGAATAGCATCCCAGCCTGACGCCAGTGTTGTTCGAATCTGGCGCGACTGGGTCGATTCATTTAACTGGATCGTTTTTAAAATGGAAAACACCTTTTTGAAATAGAAAACAGCCTTTTGGAATCCAGCACGTCTTTTTGAAATGAAATATGCCTTTTTTAAATGAAAAACGCCTGTTTACTTTTAAATAAGCCAGATTGATAAGTAAAACACATTTTCGATAATAGAAAGGACCTCTTATAAGTAAATACCCATTCTTCAAATGAGAAAGACCTTTTGAAAGATAGATAGGCCTTTTCGATGTTGAAAAAGGCATAAGTACGGTATCGCCTGGGGTGCTGCCCCGCTAAAAACCACTTAGGCACCCAAACGCGCGCCGGGGGTGGTCCGTGGCTGGAGACGCGAAATCCCTGTAAATTTTTGCCTTGGCGCAACCTGGAAGTTCACTCAACCACCCCCCAGTCGCCGCCATTCATTCAATTATTATTTGAACCAAACCTCCAACCTCCATCCCGCTGTCTGGGAAACAGCACTCGCCCATCATGACGGACATCAAAATCGACAACAAAGTGTTCCAGGAGCGCATTTCCCACTTCACCAATGCCTGGAAGGCCGACAAACGGTCGGGAGACGCGCTCTTCCAGGGCGCCTCGTCCGTCGTCATCCTCATGGGCAAGGTGGACGATGAACCCGAGCTCTTCAAGAATAACGCAATGCACGTAAGTTCTGGACTGGAAGGGAATCATCACCAATAAGCCCGTTTCGCGTCGCTGATAGCTCTTTTTTCGCAGTTTTGGCTTCTAGGCTACGAGTTCCCAACAACCCTGATGCTTTTCACCCTCGATACCATTTACATCCTCACCACCCAAAAGAAAGGTGCGCCCATCCTCTAAACGATCGCGTGATTCCATCGAACGATTCTCTGACATTTTTTTGGCAGCGAAATATCTGAACCAGATCAAGGGCGGCCGAGTCCCGGTTGAGGTCCTCGTTCGCGGCAAGGACGCTGCAGAAAACGAGAAGCTCTTTGTCAAAATCACAGATGCCATCAAGGCAGCAGGGGTGAGTCATTTTTTACAATTGGGTCATGTGTTTGGCTTCCGAGTGCGCTGACAGAGCTGCCTACGCTACAGAAAAAGGTTGGCGTCCTCACCAAGGACAACTCCAAGGGACCCTTTATCGACGAGTGGAAGAAGGTCTTTGCCGAGAATTGCAAAGACGTTGAGCAAGTTGATATCGCACAGGCACTTTCCTCGGCCGCCTTCTCGGTCAAGGATGAAGCAGAGCTTCGCGCTATGCGCGCCTCCTCAAAGGCCTGCGTTGCCCTTCTTACTCCCTACTTCCTTGACGAGATGTCTGCCGTGCTAGATGCGGACAAAAAGATCAAGCACAGCGCTCTAGCGGATAAAGTATATGCCAAGCTTGACGATAAAAAATGGTTGAAGAGTGTTGCGCTTCCCAGCGGCCAGAAGCTCCCGACCGATCTTGAACCAGAACAACTGGACTGGATCCTTGGCCCTGTTGTCCAGAGCGGTGGCAAATTTGATCTCAGGTGGCAGCTCGACGTGGATAATGAGTTTCTCCATCCTGGCATCATTATCGCAGCCATGGGCCTTCGGTATAAATCATACAGCTCCCAAATCGCCAGAACGTTCATGGTCGACCCCAACAAATCGCAAGAGGCCAACTACAAGCTCTTGTTGGCTGTCCACAACCTTGTCCTCAAATCAATTCGGGACGGCGTGGTTGTCAAGGATATTTATGCCAAGGCTCTCGCTTTCATCAAATCCAAGAAGCCGGAGCTCGAGAAGCATTTCCTCAAGAACGTTGGCTTTGGCATCGGCCTTGAGAACAAGGACCCAACTCTTGTACTCAATGCTAAGAATCAGCGTACCCTTCGGGATGGCATGACGCTTGCCATTACCACTGGATTCAATGACATCCAGAATCCAAATCCCCAGGATAAGAACAGCAAGACTTATTCCTTGGTCCTCACTGACACTGTACGTGTCAACACATCGGCCGAGCCAGTGGTATTCACGGGCGACGCGCCGGTAGATATGGATGCTACCTCTTTCTTCTTCAAGGATGAAGAGGAAGCGCAGCCAACCCCCAAAAAGGAGAAGAGAGACTCGCGAGTGGGTGCTGTTGCCACGAAAAACATCACGAGCACTCGTCTGCGCTCTGAGCGAAACACAGCTGTGGACGACGACGCTGAAAAGAGACGTCGTGAGCATCAAAAGGAACTCGCTGCGAAGAAGCAGAAGGAAGGTCTAGCCAAGTACGCCGAGTCAACTACTGATCAGAACGGCGTCGAGATCAAGAAGTTCAAACGCTTCGAGTCCTACAAGCGTGACAACCAGTTCCCTCCTAAGGTGAGGGATATGGGAATTGTCGTTGATCAAAAGAACGCAACCGTGGTATTGCCTGTGATGGGCCGACCGGTACCGTTCCATATCAACACTATCAAAAACGCCAGCAAGAGTGACGAAGGAGAGTGGTCGTTCCTGCGCATCAATTTCCTTTCTCCTGGACAAGGTGTAGGGAGAAAGGATGATCAGCCCTTTGAGGACGCCTCGGCTCATTTCGTGAGAAGCTTGACCTTCCGGTCCACAGATGGCGACCGGTATACCGAGATTGCGAACCAGATCTCTAATCTGAAGCGCGAATCTGTCAAGAAGGAGCAGGAAAAGAAGGATATGGAAGATGTTGTCGAACAAGACAAGCTCGTCGAGATAAGAAGTAAGCTCCTTATCCTCCCCTTGAACAATGGGTCAGTTACTAACATGATGTAGACCGACGTCCCCCTGTATTGGATAATGTCTTTATACGGCCGGCGATGGAGGGCAAGCGTGTGCCTGGAAAACTCGAGATTCACCAGAACGGTCTCCGATACCAGAATCCGCTAAGCACCACTCAGCGCGTCGACATTCTGTTCTCCAATGTCCGCCATCTGTTCTTTCAGCCCTGCGAGCATGAGTTGATTGTTATTATTCATGTTCACCTGAAGGACCCCATTCTGTTCGGCAAGAAAAAGACCAAGGATGTGCAATTCTACAGAGAAGCCACCGACATTCAGTTCGACGAGACGGGTAACCGCAAGCGCAAGTACAAGTACGGTGACGAGGACGAATTTGAGGCGGAGCAGGAGGAACGCCGTCGCCGCAACGAGCTCGATCGCCTGTTCAAGAACTTTGCCGACAAGATTGCGGAAGCCGGCAAGAACGAGAATCTCGAGGTCGACATGCCTCTTCGCGATCTCGGGTTCCACGGTGTTCCGTTCCGCAGTAACGTCTACATCCAGCCTACGACCGAGTGTCTGATCCAGATTACGGAGCCGCCATTCATGGTGATCACTCTGGACGATATCGAGGTTGCGCATTTGGAACGTGTGCAGTTCGGACTCAAGAATTTTGATCTTGTCTTTATCTTCAAGGACTTTTCGAGACAGCCTTTCCACATCAACACGATCCCTGTTGAGGCGCTGGAGGATGTCAAGGAGTTTTTGGATTCGGTCAATATCTCTTACTCCGAGGGTCCGCTGAATCTCAACTGGTCCGTTATTATGAAGACCGTGACAGCGGACACGCACCAATTCTTCGCCGATGGTGGATGGGGTTTCCTGCAAAATGATTCGGATGAGGACAATGGATCTTCCGAGGAGGAACAAGAGTCTGCCTTTGAGATTAGTGAGTCCGAACTGGATGAGGCATCTGAGAGCAGTGAAGAAGATTCAGAGTTTGATTCCAATGCTTCTGCTGAGGCAAGCGACGAGGCAGAGATGAGTGACGAGGATGAAGAAGGTGAGGATTGGGATGAGTTGGAGCGGAAGGCGAAGAAGCGGGATAGAGAGGGCGGGTTTGACGAGGAGGAACGCGGTGGCGGCAAGAAGCAGAGGAAGCGCTAAATTGCTTACTACCGGAATTGCTGGGTTTACTTAGGTTGGGGGTTTTCTTTTATTCATGGAGATCTCTCTTTCTCGTTTTTATGTCTAATCAAGTGTATTTCTACTGAGCTTATCGCTTTCTTTCGTTTTGTTTCTCTCTTGCGGGTCCGTCTGTTGGTCGGCGATGGGGCAGGGCATATGGGATAGTAGCCTATCTAGTAGCCTGTGGTTTAAAGGGAGATTGATCTAAAAAAAGGGAGTTGGGGTTTTTCTTTTGAGCGAATCTGCCATGATGGTTTGCCCTTGGAATGTGGTATAGTGTAGGGTTTTCAACTACTTTTTACTTTTTGCACAGGAAGGATGCATGACTAAGTACCCCCTTAAATGTTTATTAGCTCAATACATGATTATAAACATGGCTAACAAACATTCTAGAAAAAGGGGAGAGGGGGGTGTGGGCTATCATGGTTAGAGAAGTGATAAACCGCATGAGACTAAGAGAACATTCTCAAATATTATTATAATTAAAAGAGGAGGATTGTATCTTTCCTCAGCGTGGACAATCCATTTTTAAAAACTATTCAACACTCCCTCCAGTTTCTTCCTCTCCCAATCTTCATTCTGATGATCCTCATCATCTTCGTCAAGATCCATCCTATCACTATTACTGCCATCTCTCAACATTCCTCCTATCCTCCCTCCAACACGAGCAAGCAACATTCTCATTTTTTCTAATTCTTTTTCGATTTCACCGTTTCGTGTGACGAGATTTTCTTGAACGTGATTGTTTAATGCTTCATCTTCTTTTTCTTGTTCTTGATTGTTGTTGGTAAATGGTTCCAATAGTTTTTGTAAACCACGGAGTTTAGCCAGACGAGTTTGAAGTGATTCTCTTTGTTGAGAGAGGTTTTGTAAGTTTTTAACTAGGGTTTTATATGTTTCTTCTTCTTCTGAGAAGGTAGAAGATTCCCATTCGAGTGGAAGGGAAGAAATAATTTCTGGGTCGGCTAGGTCGGTTGAAGTGGTTAATTCTGAGGGAGATGATGATGATGAGGAGTTTAAGGAAGAGTCGAAAGTGAGGTAAAGCGCGTCTATTTGCTCTGCTACGTGGCGAGTTGCTTGAGGTGCGTAAACGCGGCGAGAGTGTTGGGAGAGTAAGTGGTTGAGTTTGTAGAGTGCGTCGTCTATCGCTTTTTCTGGGAGGGGGGAATCGGTTCGGGTGTTTTGAGTGCGCCAGGCGCGTGTGGGTTGGAATGGTTGGGAGAGGAGACGGGTTTGGGATTGGAGAAAGGATTGTTTGAGGGAGATTATTGTTGGTGGTTGTGAGGAAGTCATTTTGGAGGATATTTTTGATCGAAAATTATCAGTGGTGTTGAGGAATTGGGTGTAAGTGAGTGTTGATGTTGATTTGTTGATGAGAATGAGTGGGGGTGAAGGTGAGAAGTAAAGGTAAAATGTGATATCGGGTTAGGGTTATATGGGGAAATCCAGAAAGGGAAATCACTTGTTTAATTAGTTATTTGTTGATTTTTCTGTTGATAAAATAATTGTTTACTTTATCTCTTTGATAAGACAAAACCATTCGCTTACTATCCTTGAAACCACATGCAGACAAAATGCTTTCTTCGGATCCTGCCCAATCCTCGGAATCATGGGCTGGCAACAAAGTAAGACGACACAACATGCGAACCTATCAAACGGCTTTCAACTGCTCCTTTGCTCTCGAATCGGGAAGCTACCCCACCAAGTGACGCAACAAGCTGAAAGGAACCTGCATGGAAGACCGGCGGGGAGAAGAGAGCATGAAGTGAGACGATTTCCACCCAGCCCCAACACAGCCCTCTTTTTTTCTCCAACTGCATTTCACTTTTCAATTGATAAAATTCATCTGAAGTTTTTTTTTTCAAGTTTCTTGGGACCCCTTTTCCCTGTTGACAGCTTTCAGGTTTTGGGCCGGTTTGACAGGTACTTATTAGTGGTTGACTTACACCACTCACACGCCTCCCCACTTACACCGTTATCATCATCACACAACCACCAATTGACAGAGTGAAACATCATCACCGATAATGGACTCATTCAACCTCCTCAAGCGCCGTACGACGGAACTCTTCAATTCACTCCCCTCGTCCCTTCCCTCCCTCCCGTCCCTCCCCACCGGCCACTCTGGCTTTAAGGGTACCTGGGAGAAGATCCAAGTTCCTCCCCTTCCCCGTTCCGGTCACACGGCAAACATCGTCTCTGGGACTGTCTACATTTTTGGAGGCGAGACCGATTCTCCCCGTCGTCCCACCGACAATCAGATGCACGCCGTCATTCTCCCCTCGAGCGGTGCTCAAGCAGACTACTTTGCCATCAAGCCCAAGTCCTCCTCAACGGGCGAAACTGAACCTGACCCGTCCCTCCCAACCATCGTAGAGACAACCATTACGGACGATTCCACTGAAGAAATCCCCCTTGCCAGTCCACCCACAAAAGGAAAATCCCCCTCTCTTCCCAATGTCCCTTCTCCCCGCGTTGGTCACGCCTCAGCCGTGATCGGCACTCGCATCTTTATCTTTGGCGGTCGTTCACCGTCTTCCTCCACTCCCATCGACGAAGCCGGTCGAGTGTGGTAGGTTTTTGCTCTCCCACCCGCCCTCACCAATGCCTACTAACAACTCTCTCAGGATTTTTGACACCCGCACATCTCTCTGGTCTTATCTCTCCCCTCAACCAAACACCCTCTTCCCTTCCCCCCGTCATTTCCACTCCGCAGTCTCAACACCTAAACCCAACTCTTTCACCAACCCTCCTAATCCTCACCCTAATCCTCCCCTCGCCCAATCCCAATCATGGCAAGAATGGGCTCGCTCAACAGCCGAAACCCCAGACATTGGCGAAGTAGCTGAGCTCGCCACCGACGCAGACTCGGACGGTTACGGAACCCTCATCATCGCCGGGGGCATCTTGGACTCTGATGGAGAAACGGACGAAGTCTGGGCCTTTGACGTGCGCGGCAAGACCTGGCAGCGTTTGCCTTCCCTCCCGAATCCTGCTTTCGTCCCCGCTTTGGCTTTGTATAAAAGCAGGTTATACCACTACGCAGCTGGGAGATTGGAGTATCTGGAGCTGGTGGTAGATGAATTCAACGATAAATTCGCTACTGGGGAGGAAGTAGTGCTTTCTTCGAGGGATGGAGGGTGGAAGTCGTTTCCTGTTCCTAATGTAACGCAAGAGGAACTGCTGCAGCACGGTCCGGGGGAAAGAGTGGGAGCAAGGTTGGAAGCTATTACCGTCGGGGGTGGTCGGGAGTACTTGGCATTGATTCAGGGGAAGACTGGCAAGGGCGGTGGGTATGGGGATGATGTCTACGTCTTTCAGGTTCCGAGTCAGAATATGTCTATTGCTAGTGCGACTGATACCGTGTTGGGAGTTGTGAAGAGGGGAAAGACCGGGGAGGGAAAGTGGGTAAAAGTTGCGTTGGGGCCGGAGGATGACGAGGATGACGAAAGTGCCGAGGGTCCTGGTGGGAGGGCGTGGATTGCGAGCACTACGATGGGGGAGCTGGAGGAGAATGGGATTGTGGTTTGGGGAGGGAAGACTGACGGGGAGAAAGTTTTGGGAGATGGGTGGGTTTTGAGGTTGGGTTGAGTTGTGCGAATTTGTTTTGTTTCCTCTCAAGTGTCCTGTTGTTATTGTTTTGGGAAAGAGCGGGATCTCTATGATAGCTTTTTTTGGTATTGCGGATTGGACTGAACTGAAATGAACTGATTAGGTAGTTAAATTGAATGTTTTCTTTCTGAAAAGGGGTTAGCATCATGACTTAAAATAAAATATCTCTGCGTCTTTCTTTGACTTGTCCATGAGACATTCTGACCGTTTCCGTTCCGTCCACTATACTCCCATGATCTCCGTTCTGTAGGCGTAATGGTGTTGCCATTTCGGCACTTTTTCTGTTGGCCAGTTCGTTTGGACTTCAATATTCCCTCTCGTTCTCTTTGGCGGAATAACTTTCCTGGAATTCCTTGCCGCTTCTTGGACAATATCAAAGGTGGAGATGCCACATGACGGAAGAAAATCGGTATATATACGGTAGCTAAGGGATTTTCCCACCGTTTAGAAAAAAAACATGCCCCGTTTTGAAAAGATGCGGATGACGGCCAAAGACTCTATCCATTCTTAGTCTTTCTCTCTCTCTTTTCTGTGTAAAAGAAAATGAATGTATTTTTGTCCCTGTTTTAGCGGTCATCATTCAATGTTTTTTGTACAGTCGCAACCTCTTTCTCTATTCCCATAACAAACGAAAACAAACATTACAAATCCTCTCTCGTAGTCTCGGTACCCCAAGGCTCACTCGTCAAGTTTGTCAACCCTGCGCTATTCTCGCACGTTTCCCTTCCGCTGACGGGACCGGGCTTGGGCGCCTTGCTGGCGTCCGTCACGCTCTCCTTGAGCGCAGTAAGCAAAGACTTGATGGTTTCGGGAGTCAAGTCCTCGTAGTATTCGTCGTTGATCTGAACCATGGGAGCGTTGACGCAGGCTCCGAGGCACTCGACTTCGATAAAAGTGAAGAGACCGTCTTTGGTTGTCTCGCCTTGCTTGATGCCTAGGTGTTCCTTGATTGCTTGAACAATAACGTCGCTGCCGCAGCCTCCGAGTTGGCAAGGGGTCTATGTTTAAAAAATAAAAAAAAGAGTCAGTAAGGAGGGGTGGGTGTATTTATTTATGTAGGGGCGTGCATACCGTTGTGCAGGCCTGAACGTGAAACTTGCCGACGGGAGTGCGGTTGTACATGGTGTAGAAAGAAGCAACTTCGTAAACGCGCTGAGGGGGCATCTCCAGGATGCGAGCGACCTCGTTCATGACGCTGATGCTGGTGAAGCCGTGTTGTCTCTGACCGAGGTCGAGGAGGGGCATGACGGCGGCTTTTTTGTACTGGGGAGGGTAGCGCTTGAGGACCTCGGTGATGATCTTTTCGTTCTCCTCAGTGAACTTGAAGGGAATGTTTGGGTTGTTGTCGGAGGTGTTGCGGTGCACCATGAGGACGTCGCTCTGTTTCCTTGCTGAGATGGTGAATGCGCGGGAGGACTGTTGGGTGATGAGGGGCCGCGCCGATGCCCTGCTCGCCGACCGGGCGGCCGTCCGGAGGAATGGGGTGAGCTTGCTCGCCATATTTTCGATTCTCGGGGAAAAGTGTGGTCGGCGTCGAGAGAGAGCGAGAGCTTGGGTCCGGGATTTGGTTTCTCAATTGATTGAACAAGAGCTCCTGCCCTGGAATCTGTAATCGTGCACGGTCCACAATTGCTTAGCTCTGCTTGACAAATGGTGGGGATTGATTGGCCACTCAAAATCTGGGCTAAATACATCAGTTTGGCGGTTCATCATCCCACCATCATCACCATTCATCATCATCATCATCGTCGTCATCGTCTTTTTTATTATTTATCTAGTTTATCAACTTATTTGTGATGCTGCTTCTCTCTTCACATAAACCGCTCAAAGTTTTTACACTCGAACTTCGTCAACACTCTAATCTGGATTGTCCCCGCCGGGAGCCTCTGGATCGCCCAGCCCAAGTGTTCCTCCCCAAAGTCCTGCTCGTATTTTATATACTTCAAACTCGAAGACACAGATGGCAACCTTCGACAGAATCGAAACCATCTGTCCTCCTTCCATAGAAATGTGCCTTTCAAAAGCAGCTGGTTAAGCTTCGGAAGCTTGGATATGACAGACACCCTTAAGCTCAGTTAAAAACCATTCAGACACGTCGGGTCTACAAAGCACGCAATCCGGGATAACGAGTCCCAATCCCTCCAGTGTATCTGCTGCACCGCTGGCTGTCAGGTCCTGCATAATCCTTTCCATGAGTTTTCTGGTTTTTGAATAATGCAGTCTTCCGTGTAGCTCCAGTTCTCGCTCCAGATCCAGCCTCATTATTCTAAGTTTCAAAGGCAACCCGGGAATAACTTGATCGGCTGTAGCAGTAGCGCGGTATCGACTTGAGCGGATGCGAATCCAGCCCAACGACAAAGCAAACCGTGCACGACTGTATCGTAACGTCCTACGCAGAGTCGGCGTGGTCTTGGACATTTGGTGGGAACCAAGGCATTCCAAGTAATGCCGTAAAAATCTGTCCCACTATCATTCCAGAGATTATCTATATAGACACCCTCAAGGGAGCCAAGGTCCACGAACTTCGTTAAGTAGGATTCACTTCCGGGATATACACCACACCCGAACCTCAGCGTTGTCAACGAAAGGGGGTTGTGTCCCCCAGCGGCGACATAATCCTCGCATAGTCGGTCGAAGAAGTCGCATTTTCCACGTTCATCTTCTACTGTAGAAATGTCCCGGCTCAGTGAGAGCCCCAGGCGTCGAAGAGCCGGAGATTGGCATAGTACCTTGGCGATCTGCTTTCGCCAGCAATCAAGGTCTCCCCGCATGCCACAGATGTCGCAGAGGTCCAAACAGCTGAGTTTTTGAAAGGGAAGATCAAAAGGGTAAACTAGTAACCCATCCCTGTAATCTCTGTGATACCACTGAAATCGGGAATCAAGCGAAAAACCCTTCAGCTAGGGACAAGAGACTTGAATCATATCTAGTGTGGCTTGTTCGATACCGAAGTGCGAGCACTTAAAGGTCCTGAGAAGCGGCATTGATTGAACCATAGTTCGCAGTCTGACATTTTGCTGATTTTCGCTCCCCAGCTCGAATGGGCAATAAGTCTTGAAATCAAGTCTCAGTTTCCTGCAGTACCGTAAATTTGGATTCGGTAATCTGAGGCGATCGAAATCGGTGTGATCGATTTCTCGATAGAGGTAAAGCGTAAACAACCAGTTGAACAGCTCGCATGTGCGACACAGCGTGCAGAGAAGCTTTCTTTCGAGTAAGATTTGCTCACCGAGCACAGAAAGGATCGCGTTGTTCGTCGCGAACTGCCGGATGGGGTGTTTCGGCGTCAAGTCATGATCCATCGTGAGAGTTTGTCCAAAGATTAGCCGGATGCTGGGGAAGAGAGAAGCCGGGCAAGATCACTGGAGAACGGGCTTCGTTTTATATCGCAGACATCGTGGACTGTGACAAAGGATAGCAAACTATCGGCAGCCACAGAAACCATCAGCTGCTTATCTGCGTGGATTTCCACTTGAAAGAAAGGCTTGTCCTGATGGCCAACCATGGTAAAAGCTGAGATATCCAATGGTTCAACCGTTATCAACGGGCCCCACCTCAGTTGTTCACAAAGCCAGATGTACCAAAGATAGCATCAACAATTAATAAAGTTCAACCCTGGATAACCTTAATGACCTCACCATATGGGGGTCTCAACGGCTGGGAACAGTTGAACAATGGAGGGTCTGTATCAGATCCGTAAGAACATCGCCGTTGCCATCAACAATAACAGCAACACCACCAGAGAATGACTTCCTGAGCAACATCACCACCACACGGCGGTAAGAATTCCCGGATTTTCTTGACTTGATCCACTATCTTCCATCAATCGCGTGGATTGCTCCTCTCGGAATCTCGGAACTCATCCATGGTTCAGCTCGGTGTCACTGCATATGAGGCTTGATATGAGGCTCATTATTTGATCGACACATCAACTGCCCAACAACACTATATAATTCATCAGTCGGCCAAAAAGGGAAATGCTCCGGCTTGTCCTTATTTGGACTTCAGGTGACTAGAGCGGGATACTGCCTAAAGTGCCTGGCCACCACGACGGGAACGGCATTGACGCTGGCGAGCCCTCATTGCGTGCTGCTGTTCAACCACATTTACCGCGAAATACAAGGGGGGCAATATAACAACAGTTTATCTGAATAGATTGGGCTCCAACGAAAAAGTCCGGGGCCCCGCGATTTTTCTCACTACCGGCCTATGCAACCAACCCCGGGACACCCTCTATTTCTGTCACTGGAACAGATATGCCGTCATCTACAATTTACATGCAGGCCTTGACGTGTCCCGGATTAAGGAATTCGGTGACTCTCTCGGGCGGACACGGTCTCGAGAACAATATAAATACCACGAGGGCCAACCGCACAGAGATGGGCAGCTTCTGCTCAGAGTCACACCAAGGCAACACCAGATCTCCCCGGACCAAAATCAAGCAACCATGAAGTTCTCCCTCGTCTCCCTCCTGGCCTATGGCCTCTCCGCGGTCGAGGCCCACACCATCTTCCAGAAGCTCTCAGTCAATGGAAAGGACCAGGGACAGCTGACCGGCATCCGGGCTCCCAACAACAACAACCCCGTCCAGAACGTCAACGACCAGGGCATCATTTGCGGTCAGTCTGGCACCAGGTCCAACACGGTCATCAACGTCAACTCTGGCGACAGGCTCGGCGCATACTGGGGCCATGTCATCGGCGGTGCCCAGTTCCCCAACGACGTCGACCACCCGATCGCAAAGTCCCACAAGGGGCCTGTCCAGGCATACCTTGCAAAGGTTGACAATGCTGCCACCACCGGAATCACAGGTCTCAAGTGGTATGTTGAAACGGGGACTCCGTCCAGTCTGCAGCTCGCTGACACTCTCTTTCCCATCAACCAAACAGGTTCAAGATCTGGCATGAGGGTTTTGACACCAACACGCGCAAATGGGGTGTCGACACCATGATCCAAAACAACGGCTGGGTATACTTTAACCTTCCTCAGTGCATTGCTCCAGGGCACTACCTCCTCCGCGTCGAGGCCCTCGCCCTTCACTCTGCCAACAGACCCAACCAGGCGCAGTTTTATACTTCCTGCGCACAGATCAACGTCTCCGGCTCCGGCACCTTCACTCCATCCCAGACTGTCAGCTTCCCTGGTGCTTACCAGCAAAACCACCCAGGAATCCAGACCAGCATCTACGGCCTCACTGGCCAGCCCGACAACGGCGGCAAGGCCTACAGCATCCCCGGCCCCGCGCCGATTTCGTGCTAGATGGGACGAGATGGGGGGATGAGTTTGACTTTTTGACTTTTGGGGAGGCAAGGGGTTAAAGGGAATGAATGATAGTCAGGGGAACCCGTTCTCTTTTATGTATCTCTCAGGGGAACAAGACTTGTGCAGGAAAGTGAAGACACGCAGGGATGTACATACATACATACATGGACATATAGTCATAGTGTATACCAACAAACCAAACCATAACAACTGATGGTTATATTTTACTGACAACATCGGGATGGCCTGAGTCGTCTCATCATTCACCAATGGTGTACTTTGACGGCGCTGAGCTCGGCTGCTCTCGCCTCCAAAGAAAAAGGCGGACCCCACATTGGAACTCTATTCATGCCCATGGAAGCTTCGGAAAATAGGTTGCATGCATCACCATGCAAATGTCGACGCAAGCAACAAGCCAGGAACAGAACGGCCCTGGTGGAGTGGTTTTTGGCCGTGCCTGGCCGCCACAGTTAGTCAGGGCAAGATGATAAATGTTCTTCTTCTAACATGCGGTACCTCTCTTTTGGTGTGTCCTCGGTATCTGTTTTTCAGGTACGGATACATGATGATGACTCTTTTTTGGGTGTAAAATGTGGCAACACAAACTTTACATGATATCCCACAATCATCTCGCAGAAAGTATATATCCTCATTTGAGTGATACTTATGTTCGGGGTGTACGACATGCCTCTGAGCCGACCCGATACCTGCAATTATCATCATAAAAAGAGAGGGAAAAAAAAGGAAATCATAAGCGCGGTGATTATGTCCAAACGCGAAGCGCGAGAAGGTCCAGAAGAGGCTACCTACATACTATCGGAATGGGGGACTTTGTTGGAGGCAAGCAATTCCTGGTTTGTTGAGTGCTCACCCGAGCAACACAACGGTGATCGGTTTCCCTAGGACTTTTTCAACAGCAGGTCGCACGAACAGTGAACTAGGTACCTGGTCCCTAGCAGGGGATGAGCTCGGACGGACCAAGACCCCATTTACCCCACCCGCCAAGGCAAAGGCAGGGAACATCATCCTTTTTCTTATGCATCAACAAACAACCTCTTTTCTTCCCCCGCCATTTCGATCTTTTCGGAGAAGCCTGTGCCATCTTCGCCTCAAAAGCCAAGGCAAAGAAAAGAAAAATCAAGTGAAAGAATATGGTGGTTGTTAATTGTCTTGGTACCACTTTGCGGCAAAGAGTCAATTGGGGTGAGATCGAGAAAGAGAGAGGTTCCTTCCCCAAAAATCACCAATTCCCAATCCCCGGAAAATTCCCGTGCATTCCCTTCCCGCGAGTGCATATCATCAATTGGAGTGAAAGCTTGCAGACTTGCAGCGGGTGAGAGGCACGACTCGTGGCCTGGAGATCCTTGCTTCGCTTCAAAAATTCGCGCAGCTTGGAGATGCCACGCTGCCGCCAATGCTGCTGGTTTGTTTTCTCTAGGTAGTATAGGTACCTTGCAAGGCCGTTTCCGTGGCTCTCCGAGTGGTGGCCAAGCTTTGTCGTTTGAACGCCCCCACACCCGCCGGGATTATTTTGTCTGCTTTGCTCCCCCAGCCTGTCGAGTTTTTGATTTCTTGCTCTTTTTCTTTCCCTTTCTCCCGCTCTTCCTCTGTTCTTTCTTCAACCTCACTCGACAATTTTATTGTTTCCCCCCCAACCCCTTTTTGGAGACTATAATTCCAAACCATAAAACGGTCTTGTGTTGTTCGCCTGTTTCACCACCGCCTCATACTTTAAGCCCGTCGCTGCTAGCAGGACCAATTGTCTCTCTCGGGCCCTCGAATCACCCTTCATAATCAATTAGATTGTAAGCCCGCTTCTCAACGCTTTTTCCGTTTGGACCGTTTTCAAGCCGTAAACAACGGCGCCTCCCCCATATTCGCCAAGCGTACAGCTTCAACAGCTACAGACCGAGCGCATGACGGATGCCAAGCGGCCCAATTGCCGATGCCAAGTCATCACATCCCTTCGTCCATCCATTTACCCTCCATGATCACCACCTGTACCTGCATGAGGCTTTTTCCCCTTGTCTTTTCACGTTGCGAATTGCCTCAATCAGTTGACTGACCACTCAACTCCAGTAACCTCTAATCTCTTTCGTCTCACGAAACCTCTCACCATCCAAAATGCCTGCCATCGCCTACTCTCACATCGCTAGGCGCAGCAACTGGGCTGCCGAGAATGTCGGTGTCATGGTCGTCTTCTGCATTGTCGGCACCGTCGCCCTCGGCCTCATCGTCCTCTTCGCACACAAGAAGATCGTTGCCCGCAGGGATAGACGCGCCGCCATTGTTTAAACCCGCCCACTGTAACGCCAATTGCTCTTCTTGAACGGAGTTTTGAAATCGGGGCGGGGAAAGTACGACACAGGGATCCGACATGAAACGTTAATGATTGGGAGATGTAAAGGGAAGGGAAATGTCATGTTCGGGGAATTATATTTTTGGGATCATGAAGGAATGAGGGAGGCAGGAGAAGTGGGAGGGTGGAAAGTTTTGTGAATTTGTTTCTCGGATCGATCGACAGGAATCCGACGGGAACTGAACGATTTGCGACCGACGATATATACCCCCTTCTTTGTTGTTCTGTCCGTAGCGCCAACCAGCCAGCCAGTCAAATTTTGCCAGCTATTGAACCTTCTTTTTCTGTCTCCCGGCTTTTACTCGAATGGAAACAAGAACACACAATCACACCATACGGAGAGGGGGAAAACAAAGCAAAGCCGTCGTCATTCCTCCAATCAACATACCATACTATCACCAATCGTCAATCGATCCGAAGGAGGAGAAAAAAACCATTTCGATAATTGGGCTACAAAACAACTTTCTGGTTTTGTGTCCTCCACTGAATGGGGACAAGATTTTCTATCTGGAGTTCGGCTAGATTTCCCCATGGGGTTGAGAAGGGGGTTTCTGTGAAAGAAGAAAGGGGCGGAAGAGGGAAATCTGGTCAACTTTCTATACCTTTTTATTTTTTATTATTTTTTTGTGCTTTGGCACTTTTTTTTCTTATCTTAATAACTATTTTTGATACCTACATCAATTGGAACTTGGCTGGTGTTGATTTTCAAGTTTTGCAGGACTGCTATCTGTTTGTAAACTGTATTTTTTTATGAGAAAATGATCCTCTCTACTATCGTCGTTAACAGAGACGAGTTCGCAATGGAATCTTGAAGTTTTTGGTCCCTGCATCGAAACTCCACTGAGCGGTTATCTGGGAATGTCATCCATGCCACTTATGCAAGTTCTAGAATCCACATTTGACTGCATGCTTGACTGGAAATAACATGATGTAAACTGAGCAGGTTTTGGTGATGGAACGGAAATATAGTGCAGAGGTATTTTTTTACCAGAAGATTTGCAGTAAGATGATGGGGGTGAGAATGAGGCATTTGTTGTAAGCCCTGAATGAAGGTTTTGTGTAACAAGAGGGAAATACTTTCGGGAACCTTGATCATTTTTTTGTTGTCATGGGGTGGGTGTAAAATGAAGGCATATTCACACAATTCCTGAGTGTAAGTAACATGACTTGCTGTCAGTCCCAATTCGAAAGGCTTTTGTTCCAAAGTCCCAGATAGATAGCAATTGTTTTCTTGCCAAACAGTCTGGTGCGTGCCATTTAACTACTACTTGAAATCCAACTTTTCCAAATGAATCAAACCATTTGCAGGCTATTAGGTCACGTCAGCACATTCACGACACCAAAATAACAGAGACATTTGTTTCATTTCACTCACCGGAACAAACTGTCTAAGCCTCACACCACCCTCCTTAAAAACCTCTGCAGTCTCCTTATCCATCGAATACCCCTGACTATACACCACCTCCTCAATCCCTACCTGCACAATCTTGATACTGCAAGTCAAACAAGGACAAGTATCGCAGTATAACACCGCGCCCTGCGTCACTCTCTCCCTACCGGCCTCTAACAAGGCGTTTTCCTCTGCGTGGAGACATAAACAAGTTTCTAGGGCGACAGTGTTTGAATTACAGCGTTTACATCCCCCCTCTGAACAGTTTTTTAGACCTCGAGGAGTGCCGTTGTATCCGGTGGATATGACGCGGTTGTTACGAATTACGACGCAGCCGACGCGGCGTTTCATGCAGTTGGAGCGTTGGGCTGCTAGGGAGGCTAGGGACATGAAGTATGCGTCCCAGGAGGGACGGAGTCTAAGGGGGTTGAGGAGGTCGAGGTTGCCGAGGGTTGCGTAGAGGTGGGAGAGGGAGGGGGAGGTGTTGAGGAGTTGGATTGTTGCGGAGGAGATTAGGGATTGGAGGGAGGTTGGACCGGTGTAGAGGTTTTGGTCGGAAAGGGTGAGGAATTCTTCTAGGGTGATGCAGGAGGACGGGGTTTTGAAGGAGTAACGTTTGAAGCGGGTTAGGACGGGGGCGTCGACGGAGATTAGGAGGAAGAAGGGGCGGCGGGTATAGAGGGAGAGGGTTTGGGAGGAGGGGATGTCGGTTGTTACGAAGCGGGATTGCCAGTTGCAGGTTACGTGGTCTAGGAGGGATTCTGGGGTGGAAAAGGTGGTTTTGGGAGAGGAGGACGAGGTGGTGGTTGTGATGAGGGCTGTGGAGGAGGAGGATGAATCTGTTGTTGTGGTGGTAGTGTCGTCATCTTGTGATGATGATGAATTGTTGGGATTGTTGAGGTAAAGGTGAGTGAAACCGTGGTGTTCGGTTAGGTAGCTTGCTATTGTGCGCTTGCCGGCGCAGATACCTGGGAAGAAGTGTAAGTGAAGGTTTATGAGAAAAGGGGTAAAAAGGGGGTTTATTTACTTCCGCAAATTCCAATGAACATTTTGTTAATCTCTCAAGGTTAAAACTTTACAGTGAACTTGGTTTGACATGAACAAAAATAAACTCAAAAGTAAATATTTACCCACTCAACTCCAATTTATCTAATGAGACGCGATCAACGCCCCAAACACGCGTTTTCCTGCAGCCACTTAACGCGATAATGCCTTGGCATACGGCGGATCATCCGGAGATCTGCCGGGTTTGAGACAATGGCGGGGTCAGCCCGCTGCAGAGGCACAGACAGGCATCCCAGCTGCAAGCTGCAGAGTGCGGGGCATCTGACCGGAGCTTTTGCACGTTAACAGTTCCCCTTCCCATCCTTTCCCTCTTACCTGCAACTGCTTCAGATCTATCTGCTGACAGTCTGAACTTGCTCGGAGTTTGGAGACTGCGTTGTTTGGTCATCAGCCAGGAATGACACATTGCAGCTGACCCGGAGATTTGGAATTTAACCAACTTACAACCTGCCTGCTGCAACTTGGGAGTTGTTGTAAGGCTGCTTATAGTTCCTCCACATTATTCTCACCCAATTTGAGTCATTCAACTCTTCTTCCGTCTCAACAAAGCCTTCGTTTCCATATTTCCAACGGACTGGATCCGTAGTTAAAATCGCCTGGAAGCGCATTCCGGGAATATCGTCTTACACACAAACAACTGCTATCACAAAACGGTCATGGCTGACCTCAAATTTGCGCCTTTCTCCTCTGAGATTGAGTTGCCATTTTATTCGGCACTTTTCTCGTCCAAGCTCGAACATGACAAGCTGGACTCCTCAGCCAGACCGGTTCTCGGCCTCTATGAGCATCGCGCTCAGGCTGCTCCAGAGCAGAGCACAAAAATGCAAATTCTTGGAAATGCCCTCACAAGCAATGAGTGAGTGATCTAGAAGTCGTTTGTGTGGTTTTGCGATCCTAACGCGCGAAGCAGCGCCCCACTGAACGCAAGTCGCGCCAAGGGCTACATCAAGAACTTCAACACTATCGAAGAGTTTAGGAACGTCGATAAGAAAGCGATACTTCAAGATGCAGGCAGACAAGTGGGTGTTCCAGGAACTCTTGTGGTGTGGATTAGGGTGGCTAATCTTTGTTTTGGGCAGATTTGGGAAGCGATTCAAGACGGCACCATTTATTCCGTTCCCTCTCTACTTTCCTCGTTTCTGATCCTCTCGTTCGCCGACCTCAAGAAATACAAGTTCACCTACTGGTTTGCATTTCCAGCCCTCCATTCCAGCCCCCAGTGGAAACGAACTGGCGATATTGGTCGACTTAACTCGAAAGAAAGTACCGCACTTGTTGAAGCCATCGGGACATGGCGAACTTCGGTTCGTAACGAGAATGAATATGGCTTCTTTCTTGCCAAGAAGCTACCGGGTTTCGACAAGTCAGGGAAACACCCAGTGGATGACTCGGCTTATGAGATTGGTTATAGGTGGAAGGTTGGAGCTCTCAGGGATTTTGAGACTGGATTCTTCGACGACGTCCCCGAGGAGGACCGATATGTCTCATTTATGGACCCTTCGACCTATCCCGAGCATCCATCATGGCCGCTCCGTAACCTTCTAGTCCTCGTTTCGCACCGATTTCGACTTGACAAGGTCCAGATCCTCTGTTATCGCGACTCGCACGCCAGAAGACACGAGGCGCAGAGTATCATTATCCCTTTGTCTGTCGATTTGGCGGACAGCACAGAATTGAAGAAAATGCCAGATGTCACTGGGTGGGAGAGGGATAGCCAAGGGAAACCGAGAGCTCGGGTTGCCAATCTAGCCGAGTATATGGACCCGACCAGATTGGCCGACCAGGCTGTTGATCTCAATTTGAAGTTGATGAAGTGGCGACTGGCACCAAGCCTTGATCTTGATACAATCAAGAATACCAAATGTCTTTTGCTCGGAGCAGGAACCCTTGGTAGCTATGTGTCTCGAAACCTCATGGGCTGGGGGGTGAGGAAGATCACATTTGTCGACTACGGCAACGTTTCATTTTCGAATCCAGTACGGCAGCCTTTATTCGAGTTCGAGGACTGCCTTGGTGGCGGCCAGGCAAAAGCACCACGGGCTGCTGAGGCTCTCAAAAAGATTTATCCAGGTGTCGACGCCGAGGGACATGTTCTCTCAGTTCCCATGCTTGGTCATCCAGTCAGGGAGGAAACCAAGGTGAAGGAGAACTTTGAGAAGCTGCAAGCCCTGATTGACTCGCATGACGCTGTGTTCCTTCTCATGGATACCCGCGAGTCGAGGTGGCTGCCGACAGTCATGGGCAAGGCTTCAAACAAGATTGTGCTGAATGCTGCACTTGGGTTCGATACATATGTCGTAATGCGACATGGTGCGCTGCCGGAAGACGGTACCGAGGATACTCTGGGTTGTTACTTCTGCAATGATGTTGTCGTTGCAGCTGATGTAAGTGCTGTAGTCACTCAAAGTTCCCCCTTTGCAAGTCGCTAACAGATGTGGCAGTCAATGAAAGATCAGACCTTGGATCAGCAGTGCACAGTGACCCGGCCAGGAGTTGCAGCCATCGCATCAGCATTGCTGGTGGAGCTTTTCACCAGCATTCTTCAACATCCCAAGAAACAGCATGCTCCAGCACCCGTCGCTTCCGCCGGAGGGCATTTCGAGCGCGACCCACCCGACCATCCGTTGGGAATTGTCCCTCATCAGATTCGCGGGTTCCTTGCCAACTGGGATAACCTGAAGATCACAGGCAAGTCCTTTACACACTGCAGCGCATGCAGCAAGCCGATCCTGTCGGCCTACAGAGACGACGGCTGGGAGTTCGTCAAGAAGGCTTTGGAGAGCCGAGATTATGTTGCCGAGCTAAGTGGTTTGGCTGAGGTCCAGAGACAGGCCGAGCTGGCGGCTGCGGATGTTGATTGGAGTGAGGAAGAAGAGGATTTGGACGGCGAGGAAGGGGAGGGGATTTTGCTTTAAGGGATGATACATAAGGTACATTAGACTTGGAAGTTTTGGGATGCTCAAGACCATGACTTGAGGGTGGCAACATACATTATTTTATTGCTTGGCTAGATTGGCATGAAGGGGAATGACTTGTAGTTTATCATGTGAGGTTCGATGGGTCTGGGTTCTGTTTTTTTTTTTTTTTTTGGGTGGGCGAAGGTATATTATGGGCTTGCTCTACTTGCATCTTTACATTATAGATGAGACACTGAAGTCCCGAAATATGAATTCTAAAAAACACTCTCGGCGTCCATTATCTGTAGAAGAGCTGGTAAATACCTAGTGATGCAAAAGGGTGTGTATGAGCTCTATGTAGAAGGCGGTAAGCCATGGCAGAAATCCGCCAGTCCACTTTATTTCCCATCACCCAGTGCACAGCGCCCGCCCCACCAAAACTTTCCACCTTCTACCTCCAACTCTTGCGACTTTCCGCTGTTTCTTTTTTCGACGACTCCCGCATCGCCGAAAAAAACCAGAAACAAATATGGCCCAAGGAGCCGTCAAAAAGGCGGCCAAGCCGAACCCGGGCTTGAACCGAAACAAGAACGCCGGTCCGAAACCAAAGAAACAAACGGGATCGGTCGTCAAACCGCAAAAGGCGAAAAAGACTAGCACGGATAAAGTCGTCAAAAAGTTCACTTCTGGTTTGACTTCGCGGACGGAGTTGATGTTGGGTGAACGGGCTGGACATTTGGAGTTGATTGGAAAGGGAAGGAAGAAGGATGGGAGTGGGGAGAAGCAGTTCAAGGGTGGGAGCAGAAAGTTTGGTTAATGGGGGTTTTGGAGAACGGGAGAGAAGGGGAGAAAGGGCAATTTCTTTTGGACGATACGGACGACATAAACGAAAAATAACAGCGATAGCGATTGATGGGGACCGACGATTTTTTTTTCTATGAGCACCATTTCTTTCAGATTTACTCTTGGGCTTGTGCAGAGTCGAAGTGCTCTGCAACAACAGCAGTTAACACCTCCTCCACGATTTTGATATCCCGCTCGACGTCGACTCGCCAAGTCGAAACTGCCAGACGGACGGCTTTTTTCCCTTCCCACATCGTCCCGCTTACATACATTTTTCCGCTTCCATTTATACGATCTACCAAAATTTGGTTGAGGGCTTCGTCCTTGGCTCTGAACAATACAATTATGAAGGTGCTTTCGAGAGATGCGTTGGGACTAGGTAGCCAGTCGTAGTGCTCCGAGTCTCGAATAAGGGCAGCAATTCTGCGGGCGAGAAGAGCCATTCGACTGAACATGGATCCCATTCCTTGTCTACCTTCGCTGAGGAGGACTGCATAGACTGGGAGGGCACGGAATCGGCGGGAGTTTTCGATGCCGATGTTTAGGGGGCTTAGGATTTGTGAAGTGGATGATGATGGTGAGGAAAGATAGGCCGCGTTGGGGTTACTGCATACTTGGGTGAGGATTGAGGCGTTTCTGCAAAGGAAGATTCCGTTGTCGTATGGCTTGTTTTTGATGATGAGCAAAGTTAGATACCCCGAAAAAAAGCATCATAATGATTTAAGAAGTCCAACAAAACTTACTACGTTCAACATTTTGTGTCCGTCCGCTGCGATGCTATCTGCAAGTTCCAGACCTGCAACGGCGGCATGTAATGCCAAAAACTCATCTGTTTTGGGCAAGGCCCTCACGAATAGCCCAAATGCTGTATATCTCATCATCAGTAAATCATTCTGTTTCTCCTCTTGAGATAACTCACCGCCATCAACATGCACCCAAGCCCCATACCGATCGGCCAAACTTCTTATTTTCGGCATATCAAAAACCCCCGTAGCGAACCTCCCGGTATTGACCTCTCCAGCACTAACAGCAATGATACTAACCACTCCATTTTCTTCACCCTCTTTCAACTCTTTTTCCAGTCTATCCAAATCCAGCCTCCATTCCTTTTCTTTCTGCCCTATTTGTTTAACATTTCCTGTACCTAACCCGACTACACTCGCCGCTTTTGACAGAGATGAATGGCTTAAACTGGTTAATACCTGTACATCTTGCACTCCTCCCTCTTTACAAGCTCTGAGAAACCCCAGTTCCGCTACTGTTTTACCCTCTGGCAATCGTTTGTTTATTATGTATTCCCTGCCGCATGCTAAACCGAGTATGTTACCCGCCGTGGCACCAGTAGTGAATGTTCTTCCTTTCCATTCTTCTTGGTCAAAGTTGATGAGAGACAGAAGCATGCATAAAGCGGAATCTTCTATTTGAGTGGAGGGGGAATGAAGAGGTAAATGGACTTGAACGTTTTGGTCTAGGGCTGTGACTATGTTGTCTGCGAATTGGGCTATGGGTAGGACGGAACCGGTTACGAAGGCGTAGTAGTTGGGGGAAATGGATTGGTTGTTGAGATTTGGGAGGATGGTGTGGAGGAGGTGGTTGGTTGTGACTGTTTGGTCGAGGGGGAGGGGTGGGATTTCTTTGTGGAGGGAGAGGGATGAGAGGGATGGGGAGGAGGGTGTGATGGGGGAGGAAGAGGGGGAGGAGATTTTGTGTGAGAGGAGGGTACGGAGTTGGGTGTAGGATTTGAGGAGGTAGTCGGATTCGGGGTCCAGAGAGGGAGAGGAGGAGGTTGACATTGTGATTGTACGATTTGGGTTGTGTTTTGAGATAGTTGTAGGGCAAAGAGCAAGGTGGGTGCTCGTAATATGTATATTTGGTGTTGATGAGTCAACGGTGGAAAAGTGATGATTACTTGTGCTTGCTGGTTGGCGAGATTCAGCAGGGTCTGTCAAGCACACACCGTGGGTGATGGATCGCTCGGAAATAACGGCGTCACTGCATATCAAAATGCTACCGAATAAATACTGCATCGCATTCAGTTATTGTACGGCGTTGGAATATATTGACCAATATCAATGGACAGAAATTATCCAGCTGTTCCAAGTTTCTTGACACGACCGAGCTTCTACTCAACCAAGATGTCGGTCGGCGATAATGCACCACCATCATCACCTGCAGCCAAATGATTTCTTCCTCATATCGCGATTCAAGACCACGAAAATGATGAAAAAAACTTAAAAAAGTTGGGACGTTTCCGTCTGTGGTGAATAGAGTTGAGGTGGGTTGTAGAAAGTAGCTGTTAACTATTATCCGTAGATATAGGAGCTATGCTAATCTTCTCAGGATGTTAAATTGGGACACCTCCACTCTAAAAGAGGGCCAAGGAAGAAAAGAAGAAAAAAGTTGAAAATTTTGGGAGGGTGGACGGGAATATATACGGATAGAAATGTGGTCTGTGCTCTCTATCTGTAAATTTGCAAGCGTGCACAGACCATGATGTTGCTTTGGTACACTAGATTGCCAATTGGCAAACAGTGTGTGAGTGGGTGGCCAAATGACATGTCGTTTGTCTGTCCCTCCGTCCTCGTACTAGTCCAGAAGGCAACACGGAATCAGGACCTTTTCTTCCTTTGAAAAATATTTGTTGTTCCTGTGATGTGATAGCCTGCCACCCTGTATGCAACGCTCGTTTGAGAAACCAGCCACCATGTCGTCCCATTGGTGCGCTGATTGCCGCCGTTTACGGCCTCTTCGATCTTCCTTCCCCCCAGATTCTCATGGTTTGGGAAAATTCCAAATCCTGTAAAATTTCATCCTCTCTCATTACTTTGTTACAGAAAAAAAATACAAGTATTTAAACAACCCTTTGGGACGCCAATTTTTCTTGTCATCGGTTCAGGGACCGAAATCCAAGAGCTCGAGGAACTGAGACAAATCCATTCCAGGCCCGAGTTCTAGATGCAGCCAACCCACAGAACCACATCCGCGGATTCACCTACCAGGTATCACACTTGTCTGGATCCCACCCAAGCCACCGGGTTCTGTCATCAGCTCAACGGGGACAACGACCCAAGCGGAGGGAAGCGTCCAGGGGGCGGAGAGACAAGCACCGGCTGCTTGTAGCTGATCCAAACTGCTGGGACTTGTGGTCCTTCCAAACCCGTCTTTTTTTTCTTTTTTTCTTTTTGCGCATATTTTTTTTCTGTGTTGTTTCGTTTTGTGGTCTGCATGTATCCCGTGTCCTTCTCTGTGTTCAGTGTGTGTATGTGTGTTGCGTCCTACACTCCTACTCTTTATCCTTTCGTCAACCAACCATTTTGCCTTAATAACCCTCCTTTTCTTTGTTCACAACTTACACACACCCCAAATTCCAATCGGTGCGGGGATGTAAAAGCAACTCTTTCAAGGGCACCCTCTCAGTCTCTACATCATTGACCAAGATATGGCTCCTCCAAGTGCCATCAGTATGTCTTCGTCATCTCTACCTGGTGAACATCCTTTGGATGAGTACGAGTTCACGTTCGAGTCTTATCTTGAAGATTTGGGACGGATCGAGGCGGATGTAAGTGGCCGCCACCCACCTCCCTTGCTTGACCCCAACTTCTGGGACCCCTCCCGTGAGATTCTGGTTGGTTAACCGGTTTGTTCATTTAGGACATCAATTCGTCGCCGCAAGCTGGCATCTAGTATGGCCCGAGATTCAATCGATTTGACACTGTATACCATCAACACACCACTGACACTTCCTCATTGTCACAGTAATACTCAGTCCTTGTCAGAAAGTATAGCAAACTATCGAGAAGAATTCGGCAGGACATACCATGCATATAATGCTGGCTGTAAGTTAGACTTCCACAACACTTTTACACCGGTTGTGCTCTCTAACTCGAGATAAAAAAAGCTTACCACTTTCCAAATGACAATGCCGAAAATGAACGCGCCAACAACCAATACGAAATCCTCAAATTGGTGATGGACGATCGTCTCCATCTCTGTCCATTTCTCCCTGATGCCAGTACTGTATCCCCTAAGATCTTGGACATCGCTACTGGCACCGGTCTGTGGGCGATAGAGATGGGAGACGAGTACCCGGAAGCTGAGGTAATCGGAACCGATCTTTCGCCCATCCAACCAAGTTTTGTGCCTCCGAACGTTAGGTTCTTCGTTGAAGATTCGTAAGCTAACCCCCTCACCCTTTTCTCTCACTCACTTCTTTCTCATTAACCCAACCCCGTAACAGAACAGAGCCATGGCTCTATCCACCACCAAAAGCTCAATTTGACCTGATTCACACCCGCATCACCATAAGCTGCTGGTCAGACATGAAGACTCAAATCATTCAGTCCGCGTTTGACCACCTAAAACCAGGTGGCTATTTAGAATGCCATGAAATCCCGGGTATGCCCTACTGCGACGACGGCACCATGCCCCCCGACTATGGGTGGCTACGGTGGGCGCAAGAGCTTTACCATACTTCGGCCCTCGCCAACAGACAATCAGATATTGGACCAGACCTAAAGAGGTGGATGGAAGAAGTAGGGTTTGTCGATGTGAAAGAAGTCATCTATAAAATCCCGTTTAATGGCTGGCCCAAGGACACCAAACTGAAAAGCGTGGGGATGATGTGGCAGAGGAACTTGTTGGATGGCGTCAGCGGGTTTACTTTGAGTCTTTTTAGCAAGTTTCTGGATAAGACTGTCGAGGAGATCGAGGTGTCATTGGTGGATGTCAGAAAGAGTTTGTTGGATAAAAAGGTACATGCTTATCATAAACTGTACGTGGTTTATGGGAGGAAACCAGGTGATGGTGAAATGGATGGAGTGGGTGCAGTGAATGGAGGTATGGTGATGGGACCACCTAGCCCGCCTGCTTCCTTTGGGAGGCCGGCGTCGAAGGGCGGAGAATGATGGATGATATAATTGCGTTTACGGTAAAAATGGCTGCTATGGGTTGGGAAAGGATGATTATGACGGACTTTGGGCAAATTGTCAATAATGGATGACGATTATTAAGACGGTCTAGGTACATACAATATGTTTTTTTTTTTTTTTTTTTTTTTGGGAATCAAAGTGAATTGGTCAGACCAAAGATGATCTTAATAAGCACCATTGACGAATATCGACTACATATAAAAAAAAAAAAAAGTGAAAAAGGGGAATTGTTCTCCCTAACCAAAAAAGGATATCCTTGGAATGAACAAGGTCCAGACCCGCTTCCATCCACTAAATATTCTCCATTCCCGGCGGCCAGGGTGCATCTTTTAGCGTGCTCTATCGATCTTGGAAGCTGGATGGATTCTGGAAGGTTAATTGCACTCACTGTCTTCAACCCAAGAAAAAGACAAGAGGCCCAACTCCGCCGTACAGCCCGTGATGGTTGATATAGTTTTGATATCATATAAAAAACGGGATATTAAGTTAAGGAAAATTTGGGGTTCGTGCGACATCATCCTTGACATTTCCAGGGCATCCGAGCGCGGGAGCCCCCGTTAAAAGGTAACCTGGAACCCCTCAATGTTTGGTTTCAGCGCTCCTGAAGCAACTGCTGCAAACAGTCAGGAGAACTTGAAAATTTCACATTTTTCTACCGGTAGTTATTTCATTGGGCCAATTGACCATGTCTTTGGGAAGAGTAGAAACAAATTGTGTTCTTGGAAGGTCCAGTAACCCCCGTCCGGTCCCCGTTACCCCGTCGCTTCCACCTGCAGTAATAATTGGACTCCCCTTCGATGAGCGCGTGCCCCCCCTGTTGACTAGGTCTGGGCAGTCGCTTGCTTGGGATTTAGCGGTTTCCCTCCCGACCAGGTTTTGACCTTCTCGTCCGTCCACACCCACAAAGGAAACCTGGAATACAAACTTGCCTTCTTCTTATTTTACCCTGACTTGATCAAAAATTATAATATCAAAACCCATCGCCGCGACATGTCGGGAGCCTTAAGCAAGCGCCAACAGGCGCGTAATGAAAAGGTCTTACACGATCTCGTCAAGAGCGTCCCGGGAAACGACATTTGTGCCGACTGTTCAGCACGGAATCCTTGTAATTGGCCCTTTCAACTCCCGAGTTGACTTGCATCCAAGTTTGTTTTGTTCCTTGGGCTAATCGCGCTTTTCTCTCGCCAACTATAGCTTGGGCATCATGGAGTTTGGGCATCTTTCTCTGCATGCGATGCGCTACAATCCACCGGAAAATGGGGACACACGTGTCCAAGGTCAAGTCGTTGAGTATGGATAGTTGGTCCAACGAGCAGGTTGATGTAGGCCCGATCCGATCCATACCATGACCCGTCTCCTCTTAGCCTCGGCGCCGGTCTAACATAGAGTTTAGAATATGAAAAAGGTCGGCAACGTCGTGTCCAACAAGATCTACAACCCAGAAAACAAAAAGGCCAACATCCCAATAGACGTCGACGAAGCCGACAGCGCCATGGAGCGATTCATCCGCCAAAAGTACATGAACCGCGCCCTCGCTGCCACCAAGAAACACCACACTGGCAGCAGCGAGGATACACCTCCACCGTTGCCACCAAAGACTCCAAGTCGATTCGGACTCCGATCAGCATCCTCCATCTTCCCACTCGGATCCAAGAAGAAGTCCACCAGTGGCAGCGCACCAACCAGTCCTCGAGATGAAAAACCTTCCAGGCCACAGCTTCATAACAAGAATTCCCAGGTGTTTGGAGTGAGCATTCAGAGGGACACCAAGTCGTCAGATGGAGCAGACGAAACTGAGCGGAACTTGGCCAAACTTCGAGACATGGGATTCACCGACGACAGCAGGAACGCCGTGGTAATGAAAGGTGTGGGAGGGAATCTGGAGAAGACGATTGAGGCTTTGGTGCGGTTAGGGGAAGGAGATGGAAGGCCAGCCAATTATCTGGCTCCTCTTCGCACTTCGTCGATGCCCATAACCAGAAATCTCACCCCCGGTACAGCCAGCTCCGGCTCCGATGTAGTACGTGCTCGCCCAATCAGTCCGGCAAGCACCAATCCCTTCGATATGCTCGATACTCCGCCGCCCATCCAGCCGCTATCATCGCAGTCGACGGGCACACTACAGAACAAGAATCCTTACTTGTCCACGAATCCTTTTGGTGCACCTCAGCAGCCTCAGCCGACGGCCTTTGACTTGGCTTTCCAGAATCTGTCACTAGCACCACCATCGCAGCCATTGTTTCCGAATCACACGGGAGGGATGCTTCAGCAACCGCATCCCCAGACGATATATCAACAGCAGCCGTCAGCCTCCATGGCAGCACCACTAACAGCTCCGTTACCAATTGCGGGACAGCCAGGCTTTGAGGCGATGATGATGAATGGTGGTCAGGGTTACCCTCAACAGCTTCAGCCACAAAACACTGGATACAACCCTTTCTTACAGAGCCAACCGCTTCAGCAGCAGCAGCAGCAACAGCCATTGGCAGTAAACACTACCAATCCTTTTGGAGGCAACTTTGGCAGCAACCCATTCGCCAGGTCGCCAACCAGGATTCAGTCACCAACAATGACGCAAATACCAGAGCAGACTCAGCAGAACTTTTATACGCCCATCTTGACTCAGCAAGCTACAGGAACAAACCCTTTTCTATCTGCCCAACCACAGCAGCAACAGCAACAGCCACTACAGATGCCTCAGCAGCAATTCCCTCAACAAATGGGTCTTTCGGCTCAAATGACGGGATATTTCCCTCCACAACAGCAAATGCAGCAGCCTCAGCAACAATATCAGCAGCCTCAGCAACAGTATCAGCAGCCTCAGCAACAGTATCAGCAGCCTCAGCAACAGTATCAGCAGCCTCAGCGACCGGATAAGGCATCGATACTGGCATTATACAATACCCCTTCGCTGTTCCAGCCTGCAACTACGCAGGATCCAGCTCAAGTTACACCTGCGCAAACGCCGAATTCGCTTTTTCCTCCCCAGCAGCAGTCAATGAATCCGTACGGTCAGCAGCAGGCGCTCCAGCCAACCCCAGTTAGTCCAGGATTGGCGCCAGCAGCGGTGGCTGGGAGCAAGAATCCCTTTATGATGAATGGCGGCGGCCCTCAAGCACAGGCGGCGCCGGTGAAGCAGCACAATGTCAGCAGGGATAGCATGATGGCTGTTGGGTTGGAGTGGACGAATGGAAGGCATAGCCCTGATGCGTTTGCCAGTTTGAGTGCTAGGGATATGAGGTAAGGACTGTAAAATCAGTTGTCTTGCTGAAGGTAATTCTTTGTATATAGTAAGTTCTTTTTTATGAGTGAAAGCTCTGGTTTTGGCTGAAGTCCGCTGTGACTTTTCAGATGCGGCCAATCGGAGTAGGATGAAGGAAGAAATTTGGTGAGATTGTATTATATATATTTGACATAGTACAATACGTACTTGGGAGAAGTGAATTCTCTTGAAGTCTGTTTTTGTATTTTTCTGTTTATGCTTCTGTGGGGTATATAATATGAGGCAGTCGGATGGAGATTGGTTTTATATGTGCCCTCTGCTTCCTCTTGTTTTCCACCCTTCGTTTGTGTTTTTTGTATATTCTCTATAACTGGTTTCCACCCTTCATTTTGGCTACATCATCGTACAGCTCCACGAGCTCTCAGATGCTCGATACATTTGGTTCAGACGGCTTTCATCACGGGGTTGGCAAGGACGCATGCCTCTAGATCAATTGAGGGGGGAGAACATCCGATGTCGATCCCGCATTTGATGTGTTGGCATTCACAGGGCATTGAGAGAGGTTAGACTAGAAAATACATGACATCTACGTGCAGATTTGACGAGTAAGGCTGTGGCGAAGGATGCAAGTTATAAGGTGGGATGGTTGGTGAGATGTCGGAGGCGGAGTTGATGGCCGCTTGCTCGATAGAATTTGGGGAAATGGAGGGGAGGGGGGGAATGGGCCCCAAAAGTGGGAAAGTCTGCCCGAAGCTTACATTTCTTCAACGTTGTCTTCTCCCCCTTTCGAATCGACGATATTAACTATGGAACACAATGTAGCTGTTGTGTGACGTTTAGCTGCTTTGTTGTCGTTCGCTCTTGTGCATGTGTTCGGGATTTTTGTAATTAAAACGCAACGGCCTTTTTGTCTGGTTTCATTGGCGGCTGCTGGCTGCCAGGCAGAAGCGGGGGAGGGGGGATACAAAGCGACTCTGTACTCATATTTTCTTTCAGCCCTACATTTGCTTCATCGGTTTATACCCCGTAGCGTATCGCCGAGACTGTTCGGTTTGTGGCGCTGTTGATTCTATGGTCGCTGATGTGTCTCGGCGCGTCTCGCAACAAGGTGTGATTGGGTTGTGTCGGGATGTGGGGGGAATGGGATGAGGCTCTTGCCTGCGGGCTGCAGGCGGGAGGAGGAAGACGGGGAGTCGGAGGACGGGAAAGAGGAAAATGGGATGATTTGCGGCTGAGCTTTGAGAGTTAAATTTGTTGAGGATGGATGATGGAACCTTGCATGGTTGATCAAGATCTGGGCAGTGGTTGCCTTTACGAAGTTGGCGGTAAGGAATTTGTGTGTGTGTGTGTGTGTGTGTGTGAGTGAGAAGAAGGGGAAACGACGACGATCTAATCATCTCATCCCATCGAACACGACTTACATGCACACACCCTGCTTTGCTTAAGCAGTGCAACCAAGTTTTTGGCTGTGGCTCTCTGCTGCACGACCTTCTCGTGGGAGGTATATATGTAATATGCAGTTCCCCAGGAATTTTACACAAGGCTGTGGGATCCAACTCCTTTTCCCTTCCCCCCCCCCTCCCCCTTCCCTCTCTTGTCGTACAATTAAACCCATCATTCTTATCCCAAACCCAAGGTGCATTGCATCAAGATGTCGTCTAAAGCAGATGGCAAAGGGGGGCCGAGACCTCCCAGCCCGCCCGGTCCCATCTTCCCTCCTCATCTGCTTCCTCGCGGACCCAGCAATCCGGCACAGACGATGGTGGACCTTTTCTGGGCCAGGTTCACCGCTCGAAATCCCGGCAAAGGTATGTTGATAATGCATGTTGGACCTGTTCCTTTCTGTTTTTCTTACTGACATTGTCCCGCCCGGCAGCAACCACACTTCTTCCCAAGAATGAGCTCGCCCAGCGACTATCCAAGCGCACGGCTGCGAAGGACCTCGCTGGCGGTGACACCAAGACCACGTCCACTTCGTACGAGGAAGCTGCCGCTGCCTGTCGTGAGAAAGTCGCACAGATCGTTCGCGAGTGTCGTCGTGTCAACCAAAAGTACCGAGACCCGCATTTTGATCTCGACTATGATCTCAAAAATGTGGGACATCCAAACTGCCTAAGGAGCCTAGGTAGCTCGTGGGCCGATTACTCTTCTGGCCCTGATTCTGGCACCGAGGGTTCACCCGCTCCCAGGAGGAAAGGACGTCCCAAGAAGATCCAAGAGGGTGAGCGTAGTCGGTCTGCGTACCTGCTTCGTGGCGAGAGGCCCAAGAGATCAGGAAAAGAGACAAAGCGTAGGAATGGAGAATATTATGAGTCGGATGCTGACGACGATGAAGACGATGGCTATGCTCCCAACCGTGTTGGTGGCGATGTGTTGGGCCAATACGGCCGCTTTCCAGGATGGCGCCTCAACCCGCGATCTGTAAAGAGGGTTAGCGACATCTTTGATGACCCGAAATTTTACATCGAGGGCCCCACGGCAAACGACATTCGCCAGGGTGCTGATGGTGACTGTTGGTTCATGGCCGCGATTTGTGCCCTCACCAACAAGCCCGGCCTGATCGAGAGAGTATGTGTCGCCAGGGACGAGAAAGTGGGTGTCTACGGTTTCGTATTTCATCGAGATGGCGAATGGATCAGCGAGATAATTGACGATAAGCTCTACCTTAAGAAGCCCGACTATGAGGAAAAGAACTCTGCTGGTAGTCAGCGGAACTTTGATCGCTTGCTGTGGGATGAGATGGATCATCGCCAGGACCCTGATGAGCACTACCGAAAAACATTCCAAAGAAACTCCACCGCCCTCTACTTTGCGCAATGCGAACATAAAAACGAGACCTGGTTGCCTCTTCTGGAGAAGGCGTATGCCAAGGCTCATGGTGATTACGCTGCCATAGACGGCGGCTTCACCGGCGAGGGCATCGAGGATCTGACAGGAGGAGTCACTTCAGAGCTGTTCACGGCAGACATTCTCGACCCCGAACTTTTCTGGAAGGATGGCCTCATGAAAGTCAACGATGAGTACTTGTTTGGTTGCTCCACTGGTGATTGGCGTGGGTTCGGAGAGAGGAAGGGCATTCAGGAGCTACACGCTTATTCCGTCCTGGAAGCCCGCGAGGTTGACGGACATCGTCTTGTTCTGCTCAAGAACCCCTGGGGTAGGGGTGAATGGCAGGGAGCATGGAGCGATGGCTCAAAGGAGTGGACGCCAGAGCGGATGCAGAAACTCAATCACAGGTTCGGCGATGACGGCGCGTTCTGGATCTCGTACAAGGACTTGCTGCGTAAGTATCAGCATTTCGACCGTACGAGGCTCTTTGACGACAAGTGGAAGGTCACGTCCATGTGGACCACCCTCAATGTTTCGTGGGCTCCCGATTACCACGACACCAAGTTTGCCTTCACGCTTGAGAAGTCGGGTCCGGTTGTCATTGTTCTGTCACAGCTCGACGATCGTTACTTTAGAGGATTCGAGGGTCCTTATAGCTTCGGGATCGGCTTCCGTTTGCACAAGGCCGGCGAGAAGGAGTACTTGGTTCGAGCACAGACCACTTATAGAATGACGCGGTCTTGCAACGTTGAACTCCATCTTGAGGCGGGCGAGTATACAGTACTGGTCAGGATTGATGCCAAACGCACCGACGGGAAAATGCACCCCGAGGAAGTCATCAGACAAAATACCAAAGAACGTCGCGAAAAGCTGCTTCGGATTGCAATGTCGTACGACCTGGCCCATAGCAAAGCCAAAATCGTCAAGATGCCAGAGGAGAAGGAGGCTCGCGAGAAACACGAGAAGAAACAAAACGAGAGGTATCGACAAAAGATTCTCAAACGGGAAAAGAATGAACTTCAGAGGCAGTACCAGCAAGAGTGCAGACGATTCAAAATTGAGGCCAAAAAGCGTGCACACGAATTTGCTTGGACCAAGAGGCACCATGAGAAGCTCGAGGCCAAATGGAGGGCTGCCGAGGAAGCACGCCAAAAGGAGTGGGAGCGTGAGCAAGCTGAGATGCGCCCGGCTGGAAGAAATGGAAGAGGAGATGGGAAGTGTAAGCTGCCGATTGAGAAGGGACAACCAGAAGCTGAGGCGAAGGTCGAGAATGGTAACTCGGTGCCTTCTTCTTCCACAGATCTTGGGGAGAATACCCCTTCTGCCTCTACCAACGACACTTTGAAGACAGATGTCGTTGAGAATGACGCAGAAAAGACGGACAATGCTGGCATTGAGACGCAAGAGGATTTACCTGCAGATGAGCTGGCGGGAAAAACGTCTGAGGGAGACGACTCTGAACAGAAAATGCTCGACGAAGTCCTCGAGAAAGTCAAGGGTATCGAAGCCAAGGTTACGGCAGCCGGCTTCGGAAAACAAATCCAGCCAAACGTCAGCGTCAGAGAGCTGCCGGTTGAAGAAGTATCTGAGGGCGACCCTGAAGAGGAGATGCTCGAGGAAATCAAGGAGAAGCTTGATGATATCGAAACGCGTACGAAAGCGACTGTCGAAATCATGAAGAAACTTGATGACATCGAGACTCGTCTCGAAAAGGTGGGGATGATTGGGGAAAATGAGGTAGGCTCTAAAAAATGGGCTGATGAAGTCATCAAGAGGCTTGGGATTATCGAAGCCGAGACCAAATCAATGATTGAGCAAGCCAACGAGATGCTCAAAAGTCCTGCATTGGCTTCCCCACACCAGCAACCCACCACCGTCTCCAGAGATGAAGCCATTTACATCTCTCAGCAGCTTCACCAAGGAGTAGCACGAGCCCTTGCGGCCATCAATGATATCAGGACAGAACTAGATACTCTTGGTCAATCCATTCGTGGTCATCTTCCCAACAACCATGAACCTCATCTTCATCACCAGTTGGCAGACGAACCTCCTTCGGTATTCAGAGGCCAACCACAGTCCCGGGATCATTCTCCTCCTCACGTACGTCACGCCCAACAACGCCAAGATCCGCCGCCGCCGCCGGCTCCTGCCTCAACTTATTACTCGTATAATGATGACGCCCCGGAGCGTGGTCCGAGCCGTCATCGTCATCATCATCGCCGTTACCCACACTACCACAACAACCACCACCACCGTCGTGGCCCTCCTCCTCCTCCTCCTCCTCCTCCCCAAGGGTTTGAAGACTCGGAACCGGAATCAATGATGCCACCTTGTTCCCCTCTTGAAGTTTCAGAGGCGGAACTAGACTCTATGGTTGAAGAAAATGAACGGGAAGCTCATAGAATCATTCATACCGACAGAGGACCGTTTGTTAGGCCTCCGCCGGGGGCTCCTGGTCCTGGTCCTGGCGGCCCCATCTTTGTTCACAGGGGACGCAGTCCACCTCCTCCACACCCGAGGGGGATGCATTTTGGAGATACAGAAGAGCCGTGGAATGCAGTTGCTGTTGTTGGGTTAAGGATTTATTACAAAATTGATGATGAGGATGGAGAAGGTAAAGAAGGGGTGAAGTTGAAGGTTGTTAGACCTATTCTCTATTATGACAGTGAGAGTGATGATGAGTGCAAGGATCATCATGAAAAAGGAGAATGTGATGAATGGGAGGTGAAGAAGGAGGTGGAAGAGAATAAAGTGTTGGATATTGATGATAGCGCCAAGGATGCAATTGAGGAGGTTGAGGGTCGTGCGAAGGAGTAAAAAAGGGGGTTTTATTTATGAGGAAATTTTGATGTTGAGATCTTTTGAATGGGGGAAGGGATTTGAATGGAAATTTGATGTTTGCAAATGTGTTTTAGGAATTTTGGATACGTTTTTCTTTTTCTTTTTGATGATGATTTGATGACATTCCTCTGGCTAAAATAGTCAAGAGACAACTCTTTTTTTTCTTTATATTTCTTACCCTTCTACTCAGTCTTATGTATCAGGGAAAATGATATTCAGGTACCAGATTGTCACATCTCGAGGGGAATTTTCTTTTTTCGACTTGTTTCTTTCTTCTTCTCTATCCTCTATTCTAGGAGTCTGTAAACAGATATGCAAATGATGCAATTTGATTTTCTTCCACTCCATTCACTGCCTGCTTTCCCAGCGAAAAGTGTTTCTAGAAGGATTACCACCTGGTACTCAGCAAAATTCTGGTGAAAACCCCCACGTCGCTAAGTGTCAGAGGAAAGGGGGAAAGGGATTATTATGAGTTTTTAATAGTGTATACTTTTACAGTCTCGAGGAAGTGGTTTGTTCAAGATGAGGGGTGGCGGGCTTTGATGATGACGACATGAGGCAGGCTCGTGTTTAAAGGGTAAGTTTTGAGGTCGCTTATGAATATGTATGATCATGATCAAAACAAAACCCTTGCTTTATTGATTTCTTCTTTTCCTGTTTCCTCCCATGCCTGGCCTGTTAAAATATCACGTTCACTCATATACACCGTCTCGCCGCCCATCTTTCCTCTCGCTCTATTTCATATATACAACGCTTATCCTTGAAGCCACTTACAACATTTCCTTTTTCTTTTATACATACCCTCCCAGTCATCATGCTACAATATTTCTCTCAAGCTCAAACATCTTGCCGTTGACCGTCTCCAACCTCTTGCCAAACTTCTTCTCAGTCTTCTCCCAAACGGCTGGGAACTCGTCCTTGCACCATTTCTCAAACAACTCCTTCCTCGCTGGTCCGGGAAAAGCATTATACGTTATGGCCAGCCTATTTTTTCAGAATCATGTTAGCCACATCCCGGTGTGCAATAGGTATGTTTGTTGTTGTGTGTTACTTACGTCATCTCACGAACCCCATACCCAAACTCCTGCTTCGCGTCCAAGTTCGCAATAACCCTCTTTACCTCCTCCAAGTTTCCATTACCCGCCACGGCGCCGCAGTAAGCGTCATAAACCTTTTCCGGAACGTCCAAATCCATGCTCTGCATCTTTGTCCATATTTCCTTGGCCTCCCGGTCCCCATACGGCTTCGTCTCGCACACCCTAAAGATGATTGTGAGCGAATTATACGTGGGGCCCTCGGCCGAGTTGATGATTTCCCTCCAGAATTCCATCGAAGTGTCTGGGTCTTCACAGCTTGCGTACGCCAGCATCAGACCGTTATATATGCGAGTGTCTGGCTGTACGGTCGTGTCCATTTTCAACATGTTGTGCACCATGCGCAGTGACTGCTTGTCGGGATACCTCCCTAGGCCTTCGAGGGCTTGGACGTATATGTCGGCCGTGGGACGCAGGCTCGGATTGCCGTGTCCTCTCATGTGGCCAAAGATGTAGCACGCCATATCTGGACGCTTGCGGTTGAAGAAGGCGTGCATGAGCCTGACGCGGTCCGAGACTTCGGTTTCGGGGAAGAATTGGCGGAGGAGGGAGTAGGCGTCCCAGACGCGGGCTGTGCTGATTTTGGGGTTGCAGCAGTAGTTGACAAAGGCTTTGCGGATTATTGCCCTTTCCTCGAGAGAGTAAAAGACTGTGTGGAGGGACAAGGTGTCGATCACGTCGTATTCCTTGTCAAATGCCAGGAAAATCATGCAGAGCGCTGCCACAGTTTCTGGTTCCAAAGTTGCGTGTCGCTGTTCCAGATCTGCTGTGACGTTTAGGATCGTTTCCAAATTTGGTTTTGGTTGAGAGCAGAGGAAGCGGAGGTATTTGTTCAGAATTGGGAGGTCCTCGTCGGTGTGATTGTCGTTTGCGAGTTGTAGTTTGCGGTATACTGCTGCAGCGCCGCTCAAGTCTTTGGCGTCGACGCGGTAGTTGAGCTGAAGGATGTAGATGGCGGCTGTGGGTTGGAGGCCCATCTCTGAGCGAAGGGCCATGAATCGCTCGGCGAGGTATGGGTTCTTTTTCTCAATAGCTGCACTAATCAAGTTGTTGATAGTGGCGCCGTCCGGTTTAAGGCTGGGATCGTGTTGGGACATAGCCCGGAACATCTGGGTAATATCTTCCACTCCCATGTCCATCACCAAGACTGCCCATTGGAATATCACGTCCCAAAGTGCCTTGGAAGGTTTGGAATTGATTAACTTCTCGATGATGGGTTGTAGCCATTCCTGCTCGTTGTTGCGCGCGGCAAACCTTGCGATCTCCATGTAGGTTTCTGGGGTGGGCAAAGCCTTGGCGCGGATGGGTAATTGGAACCAATACCGTGTCTCTTCGACCCTATCTCTGGAAGCGTAGAATCCCGTCATAATCTGGCTTGTTGCCGGAAGGTAACCAAGTCTCAAAGGCTCGGACTTCTTGTATACCCGGAGCAAATCCTCCTCTCGACCCTCCTTGGCCAGACCTTCCAGAATCAGGAGCCACATGTCGTTCACAACCGCGGGAGGTCTTTGGTTTGGTGGTTGTTTGCTCCAATACTCCTCCACCGTTTTCTCGGCCTCAAGGGAAGCGCCGTACCGCGTCATGGCGAGGATCAAGAGTCCAAAGTCACGGTGTTGCTTGGCGCCTACTGTGGCGGCGATGGCCTGCTCGTCAACACCCATGTCTCGCAAGAGTTGTGTCCTTTGCTCGATCTCGCCGTATGCAAGTCCCGCAAGCTCAAGGTGATTATCCGGCTTGCCGGTGGGGGGTTTTGTCGTCAATTCCAATGCGCGCCTGAGGTCCTCGAAGCCAAGATCTTCCTCTCCTTCCATTTCCTCTCCACTCTGCAGAAGATGTCGAAGCAATCGGACAGTAAGGAAGGCCTGAGTTGTGTTGAGACATCTCCCATTGTTTCGTCTATACTTTACGAACGCCCTGTAGCCCTGCAACAGGTCGGCCCGTTCAGGAGGACGAGCATTTTCCACCTCTAAGCTTCTAAACTGCAACAATACATCGTATCCAGGCTCAACCCTAGATCCCTTGAGCTCTCTCGGTGGTTTTTTAAAGACGCCGAAAAACGTTCTTCTCGAGGGATGGTGGATTATAGGAGCCGGTGAGGGTGTAAGTAGGCATTGGTTGGAGAGAGGCGCAAGGTAGGTGGACCGGGTATAGCCCGCTAGAAGCAGTCGGCGATACACATTGCGCGTCAAATGCGACCGCATGGTGTGGTGATATAAAAGGGGGGAGGACTAGTCGTTGTCAGTCCTTGACATGGTGGGGGAGGGGTTGAGCGAGGGGTTGAGAGTGCCGAGAAGAGTTCCCAAGCTGTGGAAGCTTTTTTCCCAATCCTGGTAAAACAAATGGCAAATGGATGACCTCAATTTGCTATCGAGCTACAGTGGAGGTCATGCCTTGGCACTACTAGTGTTTTCGCTAAGTTCCCTGCAACACAAAGCCCAAGCTCTCCAAAGCTCTCTGTTAAAGCCGATAATTTCCCGATAAGCACTTCACTTCTTTCACCTCCACTCCCATCTTTCAACAACATTCTCTTAAAAAAAAACTTAAACAAAACCAAGATTCTCACACTGAGCAATTTGAGGAGCTATGCAACCGTCTAAGAAAGGCCAACTGATGGTATTCTTAAAGATATCATAATTGCGGTGTAAAGTATCGTCGCAATGGCGGTTTTCCGGTGCCCCTTCCCTGCAGATCTCAATCTTTGAGCAACTGTGTGTGAGTGGTGAATGGTAACTGGTGGTTAGTGAGATGAAGCGGGGTTAGTTTCATATTCCCCAATGCCTTCCAGCCCGATGGTGGGGGTTTTGAGAAGCTCTAGGAAGGCACAACACTCACAACGTTCTCCCCCAATTCTAAAGTCCTACGTGACTTTGCCAATTCATAAAACTCCAACTTCCATCAAACACCTACTCTCAATTCAAAACAACACACCCACCATGTCTTCGCTCCTTGAACTCGCCCAAACAGACGTCAAAAGCCCCATCCCCCCATCCCTCCTAGCCCCAGCTCTCTCCTCCCCTCCCTTCCTCACCGTCCCCGGCACCTTCAACACCCGTGACATAGGTCTCATTCCCGGTTCCCTAATCAAACCAGGCATCATCTACCGCTCCGGCGGCTTCTTCATGGCCGGCCCTTACCTCCCTTCCGAAGCAAAGACCATTCTCTCCCAAACCCTCAAAATCAAAAAAGTATTTGATCTTCGCAGCGTCCGCGAGCACGATCAAGCCCCCGACCCTGATTTCGGGGTTGGAATCGAAGGCGTGTGGGACAAGCCAGATGAGCTAGATGCGCATGTGGAGCTCAGTGAGTTTGTGGATGGCCAAGGCGAGAAAGGGTATGCGTGGATGTACATGGATGTTTTGAAGGTGTATAAGGGGGCGATAAGAAAGGTGTTGGAGGCTGTGAGAGATGGGGAGTTTCCGGTTTTGTTTCATTGTACAGGTACGTAAATCATACATGGCTGTGGTGACCTAGTGAGGAAGTGGTTTTTTTGAGGCTGATCATGTGGATAAAAAAAAGCTGGAAGAGACCGTACTGGAGTTGTAGCGGGCATTATTCTGACTCTTTCTGGGGCGAGTCCTGATGTCATTGTGTTGGATTTCTTGTTGACCAGGATTGGGTACGAGCCTGCGAGGGAACAGCTGATTGCTTTTGCGCTGAAGGGGTCGTTTGCTGAGAATACGGAGGCGCCTGGGTTTGAGAACTTGATTAATTTGAAGGAGAGTTGCTGGAATGCGTTTTTGAAGGCCGCTGAGGAGGCGTATGGTGGGCTGGAGGGGTATGTGAAGGGGACTCTTGGGTTCTCGGAGGAAGAGGTGAGTAAGATGAAGGACAATTTGGTGGTGAGGAACTGAACCAGGAACACCTGGTTGTGTCTTGACTGCTTTGCTAGAATTGATACTGAAGACTCCAAGGGAGCTTCGCAAATTTGGACTTTATATTTTACCTCTCTTCATGCTTTAGGGTATATGCCATTGCCCAAACTTCTTCCTTATACTGTTATACATGTAATGTTTCTATTTCCTTCTCCATTGATACACAAATACATCCCTTTAAAACTTGGGCGCAGAGCTACCCTTGTCAATATCTGGTCTATACTGAACTCCGAGTGTCCTCCTAGCAACGCGCTGCAAGATTTCAGGGTGCTTGTGAACAGATGGGTGGAGACCAAGGCCGATTGCCCTGCGAATGGCTTTTGCAATCTTGCGCTGGTTGACTGGACGCAGGCCGGTGTATTTGCTGTGTTTGATACGGCCGTGGTCGGTAATAAATTCTGAGATGAGGGATGGGTTCTGTTTAATATCCCCCTCTTGTTAGTAACAACATATTGACAAGATTGGCGAAATTAAAGCAAATATTTACCCTGTAGTTATCAATAGGATTGAAACCCAACATATCAATTACATCAGTCTTTGGTGCGGATGGCCTGCGCCACTTTCGCATTTCTACGGGAGACAGATCGCGAGGGGCGTATACGTCTCCAGTCCTCCACCTGCGAGGCATCTGTCTGACGAAAGATTCGGTGGTGGTGCTGGCGCGGGTGTTGTTGATTACTTCTTGGAAGTCAGGCTTTGTTACCTGGCGCTTTTCGGTGTCGGTCAGGGCACCGCCGCGGTCCCGAGACTCGGAGATGATGCTTGTCAAGGCATCGATGGAAGATTTGTTGGCGGTGGCGGTCGCAGATTGATCAGTGCCCGTGAAACGGGCAGGGAATGGGGAGCGCTGGACGGTGTTGAGTGGTTTGAACTCGGGGGCCGAGTCGGAGCGTAATGCTGTTGAGGAGAAAAGCCGTTGTGATGATGGTTTGGTTGGTTTTATGAGGCCGCGAAGGGCTGTGGAAAGGAATTGTTTCGTAGCCATGGTGCCGGGCTCGGGAGAGGTCGTCGTCGTCGTCGTCTCGTTTTCACAAGGTCAATTGGTGATACTTTTTTGGTGGTGGAATATGCTTTTGGTTGGTTTTGGCTGGTTTGATTGGTTGGAGCTACTGGTGGGGGCGGATTTTGTGGGGTGGAAGTGGATCTTTCAAGGTTTACCATCAATCAACATTTCTGGGTTGAACGGTATCGAGGGTTTAACTGAAGGAAGAATTCATTTATTAACCAAACATTATAAAATACACATACCGACAAGATGGTACGAAAACTCAAGTTTTACGAGTAAAAGCTCCTAAAAAGTATATTAATATTAATAAAATGAAGGATCAGGGCAATATAGGCTAATATTGATTTTATAAATATAACTTCGTTAATTATTGTTGAGTTGCAAGGTATGCGTAGCAGAAGTGTTGGAGCCAGCACGGCTCCAGGGTAGGCAATGCGGTGCAAGAATCCAGAAGATACGACGATTAGTAATCGAAGGAAGCAAGTTGTCACGGCGCTGGTCCTGGGCTTGGGAAACCTAGGAGAAAGCCTACTGTATAAGCCATTCGAGTGCAAGTCCTGGGGACTTGTAGTCTTGTATCCTTTTGTAAGGGCATGGCTCAATGGGCAGAATGGCTCCCAGTACACGCCGTGACAGGTATGAGATTTCGGTTTTTTAAGAATAAAAAGTATAGAGGACTTTATTATTTAAACTGTAGTCAATAAAATTAAGTAGAATATTATAAAATATCGCAATAAGTTCGATGATTTTAAGCTGCTTTAAGTATAGGATAGGAGAATGGCGTAAAAATACTAGATAGATATTAGATCCTATGGCTATAGATAGTCCACAGATTATAATTGGTAATGGGTTATATAAAAGCAAGAGTGTCACGGCGTATACTGGGAGTCATTCTGCCCACTGAGCCATGCCCTCACAAAAGGATACAAGACTACAAGTCCCCAGGACTTGCACTCGAATGGCTTATATAGTAGGCTTTCCCCTGGGTTTCCCAGGCCCCAGGGCCAGCGCCGTGACAAAGAGAATCAAGTTCAATATATACTTAATTTAAAGAACCAATAAATAAATATTGGGTCCTTACCACCGCTAGGGTTATAATTAATAGCATTTTCTTCATCAGAAATTACATTTTTTCAGTCCGATACCAAATGGCACTTTCCCGGCTCTAAATCAAGATCATACTTCGTGGCCCCCATCTTGGCCGCTCTTGCTTCCAGTCATGCGGCCATCAAAGCATCATGACACCTTCTCACTCACAAATTTCTCAGTCTTCGTCACTTTGCCGTCAATTCCCCGGTTTTCTCCTCTGAACCCATCAACACAATCCATCCTTCGGCCCTCTCCACCATTCAATCCTCAACCACCTCGTCCTTTATAGTATCCTTTTTGTATTCATGTCCTAGTCTTTTGTTAGACATTATCTTTATTTCTCCTTGGGGCTGTATTTTATGGCCGTTTTGTGGTGCGTCCTTGGCCTACCTCGACATCTTCAACTCAGTGGACCGAGGACATCTCCCCGTCCGCCAACAATACCTGAGGGTCGTCGATCAACAAAATTCACAGACCCCTTCGCCCCCAACCATTCTTCAACTTCTTCTGCCTCTCCTCCGCCAAGCGAACCACCAGCGATGAACGCTAATCATTCCCCGGAGCCCCCTCGCAAGTTGCCTCCTCACCTCTCCGCCGGACCGGAGGTGGCATGCCGACATCCCTCGTGTTGCTCAACCGCAATTCCCCCTTCTTTACCAAACAACGATGGACCGGACTCAAGGGTACCTTCGCCCAATAAAGCATACCAGCGAGCACTGCAATACGTCTCGGCTGGTCATTTTCCGTGGCTCGACAAGAGCCTTGTTGTACCTGGGCCGATTGGTTCGGCTGAAGGTTCTGCCAAAAGTGTCTTGATACCATCATCTGCTCAGAAACATCGCTCACCTTCGCCAAAAACAGCCACAAAGTCTCATGTGGGTGACCTCTCCCCTGACTAGGGGTCAAGCCGGTTCGGTCATAGCCACACGCGCAATGGCATTCAGGGTCGCGTCTGCATTGATCCTCAGTTGCACTCCGCCGAGTCCCATGCTAAGCTCCATCATCCTGATCTTGTCAAGGGAGCCGACTTTTGCGATGCAGGCGCGGAAGCCATTCAAGACACGACCATCGAGTCAGCCGCCAAGGATCGTCGCATCTTTCCATTCAAAGACCTTTTCGATGACTCATCTTCCGATGAAGAGAGCCCTGTCATGGGCTACAGATACCGCAAGCTCACTGGCGGTGACGTTTGCAAGGAGCGCGTGGATGTTTCGGTCCACAAGCACCATGGACACAGTTCGGCACTCAAAGTACGGGCTGCTCCAGGAACGACGTTCAAGTTCAATACTTCTCTTGAGGGTCGTCGCGAGGTAGTGTCCAAGGTCGGTCCTTTGGCTCAGATCGCTCCTTTCAAACATACCCGAAAAGTGTTAGATTCGGGGATTCAGCTAGAGTCACGGACACAGCATGATCAGGACGAGATCGAGCTGTACCCTGGTGTAATGCATGCCTCAGTAGATTTTGACTTGAAGGAATTGGCAAGCAGTGGACCTATCGAACAAGACGAAGAAACTGTCATTTACAGGTCACGGCGCCAGACAGAAGGAGACAGATATCCTGGCTGGTCTGCGTGGAAAACCAACGAAAGCCTCGCTCTACCACCAATCCGCTGGACCCCTGAGCCTGATCAAGACTTCGAAACATCGAGAGATCGGCATCATCAGGGACACAACCATGTCTCCAAGGTGCGGCCGGCTATTTTGAATAGTACTGACTCCGATAACGAAGCACAAGATACACTGTGGTCAAATGGAAAAGTTTGGAACCAGGTCATTGAGACAGGCCACTCAGATCCCAGGAAGTCAACAAAGATGCAACTGCCGGTCGAAGACGACAAACCACCGGTGGAACGACCGAAGAGGGGCACAAGAGCACGGCGGGCTGAAACTTCTCAATCAGCATCTGAACTGGTTGCATACTGGGAGTCGTTGTCGGAAAGCGGGAAGACTTCACAACTGAATCTCGATCTTACTTCGACTAACAAGCAATTAAAGCCCGCAATCAGTCGGGGTTCTCTTCAGCAGTCCACCTCCATTGACCCTCGTCGAAAGACAACGACCTTCACAATGGGCAAGCCAAACAATGATGATACAACACCGGCTACTACGAGACTAGACTCGGAAAGAAAGTCTTCGATCCTCCGCGATCTCAGCAAGGCATACGAGACGTACCAAACTAAGCTCACCGAGCGGCCCGAGCGGAAAGTTTCCTCCGCTAATCTTCTTCAAACCACCCCATCTCCCGAACCTCGAAGAATTACGGGTGACCCAGTTGGTCCCGACTCGATTGACTTCAAGTTCAAACGGACGGTTGATGACATGGAGCAGCTCCTTGGCGAAGCTGTAGTTCTGGCGAATCAGGTTGCTGACGACCAGATATCTCAGCGAGACAGTGACCATTTGGCCTCTGCTCCAAGCGTCAACGAAACTGTGCCCAGTGTCTATAGCCAATCGAGCGACAAGGAAGTTCAGAAACAGCCCATTCCTGTTCCAGTTGCAGTCAAAGTGGTCACCTTGCAAAGTGCCACAGCCAGTGTCCACTCATCGTCTCAGCATCTTCCTAAACACCATCGCTCGGTTCCTGGTATACGCAGCGGGAATGTCAGGATTGGGATTCCTGAGCGAATCTCAAGTTTGAGGAAGGTCAAGACAATCACTGAGGAACGTCAGCCCCGTGGACTTACTGAACTCCCTCTCCCTTCACTTCGAGATCGGTTTCTTGACATATCCCCGCCTGTCAGTCCCCTTACTCTGATACCTTCAAGACCAAAGCCACTCGCGAAAGCACCAGAAGTAGTAAACGGGGACTTGAGTGGTGATGACGCTGGCCGAGGATGCTTGGTGCTGGGCAAAACTTTGAAAAAGAGTCGAAGCTGTCTAAGCTGCCGGAGTTGGATTCCGTTGCTTAATCACCGGTTCAGTTTCAGCCAAAAGCCGGGCACTACGCCGACCAGGGTGAATGAGGAAGAGGAACATCGAGGTGTGGTGTTGGGAAAGGCTGTTCCCGTTTCTGTTCCTATGGAAGGCGTCAAAAGGTCGGGGGCCTGGGGTTTTGACGGCTCAAATGACTGCGGTGGGACTTGCTCGGCCGATGGTGCCACTGATATCAAAGAGGAGGAACAAGAAGAAGATGAAGAGCTTCTCAGAAGATCAGCACAGACTGACGGGGTGAGCGCTTCCGAGGATTTGGGCCCGCTACCACAGTTTCCGATGCCTCCATCTTCTTTCCGGCAGGACATTGAACCCGAGAATGCGTTATCCCGAAGAATCGACTTGCGTGGAAAAGCTCATGTCAGTCTGAGGGGGTACCAGGGATTTAATTTGGCCAGGGTCTACAAACGCCATCCTGTTGCGAGAGACTGGTCTACCATCCGCAAAAGGTTCACCGCAACGGTTGCATGTTTGAGTACTGCAGGTGTCGGAATCTTGATTGGCATCTACGCTGGCCTGGTACCGTCGATCCAGTACTGGATTGCTGATTTGCAGCATTACGCCATCCTCGGAAATGTGTTTTTCTATGTAGGCTTGGCAATTCCAAGCTTTCTCTTTTGGCCATTGCCATTGCTGCATGGGAGGAAACCGTACATTCTGTCGAGCCTTGTTCTGTCGATGCCGTTGTTGTTTCCGCAGGCTGTGGCTGTCAGCGCACAGAGGTCTCCTTATGTCAGTACGTGGCGCTGGGCTTTGTTAAGCTCCAGAGCCTTCATGGGATTGACGTTGGGTTTTGCAAGCATGAACTTTCACTCCATACTGATGGACTTGTTTGGTGCTTCATTGATGAGTGGCAATCCACACCAGGAGATTGTTGACAAACATGATGTGAGGAGGCACGGAGGGGGCATGGGAGCTTGGTTGGGACTATGGACTTGGTGCTTTGTGGGATCTTTGGGTGTCGGATTCTTGATTGGGGCGGCCATCATTGACAGCGCAAATCCAAGCTGGGGGTTTTACGTGAGCATGATGATTGTCACGTTTATTCTGCTGCTCAATGTGGTTTGTCCCGAAGTCCGGCGCTCGCCATTCAGGAGATCTGTGGCCGAGGTCAGGAATGGCAACCGGATATCGCGAAGAGTGGCCAGGGGCGAGGTAATGATGCACAGGGTTCAGGATGGGCCTACTTGGTGGGGCCAGGAGGTCGCTCATGGCGTCTTGTTAAGCTTGGAGATGCTCAGGCAGCCTGGGTTCCTGGTTATGGCGCTTTATACTGGGTGGATTTATGCGCAGGTGGTGTTGATTATCGTGTTGCTGGGCGCGCTCACTTCGCGATCTTACTCGCTTAGGTCACCGCTTGTTGGGCTGTGTGTCGTCTTCATCAGTATCGGCGCTCTTGTTGCGATTCCTTTCCAAAAGGCAAACCTCTTTTCGAGAGGAAGACATCATCAGCTCGAGTTGAACGAGGACACCTTTGACAAGAAGTTCTCGGCGACTTCTCACTTGTTACGACGGACCATCTTTTGTCTTTTCTTGCCTTTGGTCGGGATTGCTTACACATTTGCCTCGGCTGGACCGCCAATACCTGTAGAGATACCTACGCTTTTTGCCGCTCTCATTGGAATTCTTTCCGGCTTGGCCATCTCGGAGTGCAATGGATTGATGATGGAGACATTTGATACTTCAGATCTGCAGCCTGGCATGACAGGAAGACCAAGACTAAGAGGTCAATCGAATGGCAGGTCAGCTTCAAAGAGGACGAACTACTCAAGTTTCCCCAGAGTAACGGCTGGCTTTGCAATTTGTCATACTATCGGATATATTCTTGCTGCTGTGTCGACCGCGGTTGGAGGATCTGCTCAGAGGAAATTGGGGCAGCAAGCGGCTACCGGAGTCGTGGCTGGGATCTTGATGATCCTCACGTTGCTTTTACTTGCTGTCTTGATTCGCTTCAAAGATGTGCAGATTATTCCCGAGTCCAAGACTTTGGAGATGGAGAAATGGGAGAAGCTGAGGCGAGAAAGTGTCGCGAGGAGGAGCACTCTTTCGGGGTCTGGACAGTTGAACCAACAACCTCGGCAGCAACCACAGAATACTCTTACTGATGAAGAGATTTGGAGGCCGTTGCTCATGGGCAATCCTTCCAGCAAGATGCGTCGAGTCAATATTCTGGAGCTCGGGTCTATGACGAGATGGACTGAGATTCGCAAGAAAAACAAGCTCATTGATGAGACTGCTGCAGCCCATCTAAATCGTGCAGCCCTAGAATCGGCCGCTACTGCTATTGAAGAGACAACCACAGACCTTGTAAGGAGGGTTAGCAGTAGGCGTAAGCCTGGTGTGAGGAGTCCTGGTTCGAGACCTGGATCGCCAGGCGCGTTGAGACGGTTCTACAGTACAGGTAATCCTGTCGTGAGAACTAATAGCCCAATTCCAAGGGCTGACACGCCGGCTACTATTTCAACGGTTCCTCCTCATGTGGGGATCGCGACGGAACTGGATTCGTTTGTAGTTGATCGAAGGGGGTTCCAGGAACGGGATAATGCTCATCAGCAACCGTTTTCAGCCCCATCTCCCACTGCTGCTTTTTTGACTCGGGAACCAAGCTTCTAGAGGACAACAACATCGCCGGGCGAAGATTACTCCGGCGCGGAGAGGGGCGTGATGAGCCAGACTGTCGAGGAAGAGGACGAGGATCAGATTGAGACTATGGACGTTTTTGAAGAGAGTGATTTTCTGAGCTCGGATGGCGATGCGGATGTCGGCAGCGAGGAAGGGCGAGGTAATATTCATGGTCCAGCAGGAGACTACTATAGAGATGCGGTACATGGAGGACATGCTCATGATGCTGGACCTCCGGCTCTTTTACATCACTTGGGTCCAGAGAGTTGAGTGCATGGGTTGTGAGCAACAATCGCAAGGAGGAAAATAAACAAATTGGCTTGAAATAGATTCGTCACTATGGGAAAGGATGAGGTAGTTGAGTAGATAGATTGATAAATTGAATTGTTCACCTATATATAATTTCATCGAACTGAAAAAGGGGGTCAAGTAAATAAGTGATTGACTGACCATAGCAGAATTTCTCTAAGGGTTCGCCGAGTCAGCAGTCTCAAGGACGTTGAGGAGCTGGTTGTGGTCCATTTGGCTCTGGCTTTCGTGGTTAACGTCGTCGTCAACCTCAAGGATCCTCTAGGCCTCCTGAGTTTTTAGATGGTCCTACCACGATCAACTATCACATACGACCATACCCTCAAGAGAACTCGGGATCCCGTCCGCTCTCCCATAGATAAGCTTGAGAGGGCCAGACTAGTACTCAGGTGGGTGACCACTGGGGAATCCCTGGTGTTGTATGTTTTTGTCTCCATTTTTGTCTCCATCGTCAAGTCTTGGCAGTTTACCCCTGTTTATTTTGTTTATTTGTTTTGGACGAGGTTTTTGTTGGCATTCAAGGAGGATATCTAACCAATGGGCTAGAAACAGTCTGATGAGAGTTTAAGGATGGGTTATAATAAATTTTATGGCCGTGGAAATAGTGTAGAGATTGTTAGTTCATCGATTAACTTGGAGGTGGTTTAAAGCTGATGAGGAGGATTTTTATCCAAGGAGTTTTTCTGCGAACTTTGTCATTGGAATGAAATATTATAATGTTTATTTATTGAAGCTACGTAAAATAAGCAGAATCTTATTGATGTAGTGGTAATGTATTCTGTTTGGTGTACTTACTAAGTACATGTACATCGATCGTTGAAACGCCTCAACTCGCCTCCTTGAGTGAGAGATTATTTGTGTAAACATTGCACGATAGGCTCATAATTATGTGTACATGTATAATATTTTGTTTTTATCAGCAAAGGGGTGGAGGAATGTACGTTGCTTTGCCAGACTTTTGTTTGATTATAATATTCTGTTATATCCAGATGCAGTGTTCAGTAAACAATAGTTCGACCAATAACAAGGTAAGGAGTAATTTGAGCTTGATGATTCAATTTAGGACACCGTTATATAAGTTTGTAGCTCAGCTAAATTACCGAATTATGTATCAATGGACGCACCAATTTTCTGTCTGTTTAGTTTCACATATCTTCCTCACTTTCCTGGAACCCAGAGATGGACCTGGACACGGAAGACCGCACATCGAGTGTATTACAAACAACAACATGACATACCTCATCAACGAAAACTAGACTTCGCCCCCAAGGAACAAAACCAGTTCTCTTCCCCGAATAAACCAGGCCAAAGCCCAATCAATGTCAGACCCCCCCTGCGTCATCTGATCCAGCTACTCCTGTAGCCCACTCAGCATCAAATGCCGATATTTTTACACAAGCACAGCAGCCAGTCTGACTGCATACGTAGTCCTGGGACTATCCTCCAATCATCTAACGTTGTCTGAACACCATGAATCAAGCTGAGCTGAACATTTACTCGGTGGTGGTGGTCTAGATTGTGTGTGTGCTCCAACCCCTCCTCTCCTTTCGCCACCAGTTTGTCCATCCTAATATCTCTGATCGTTTGTTCCTTCTTTTCATTGGGGGCTTCAAGTCCGAAGAAGGTACACAAAATCACAGAGAGCCCGGATGATTCAAGACAAGAAAGGTCCGTGGCCCGGTACCTTCTTTCTGTTTACGGAAGTGTTTGCCGAACAGAGAGAAGATACATCGGCTTTTTTCAAGCACGGATATTGCTTGGGTATTCTGTACACACAAGGTGGCTACACAGATGAGCAAAAACGGAGGGGGTCATTGCACGGATGATCGAAAGATTATACAGCACAGACAGCCACACAAGTATATCTTGCAAAAACACAAAATATGATAAACGACTTGAAGCTGAGCTTCTTTTACCTACAAATTGGAGATAATCAAACTTGTGTGTGATACAATTATCAAATTGACTGTCCAACCAACCAAACTACACAATCAAACACATACCCTACCAAACCACTAATTAACCTTTCCTATTATTATTTTGCCCTCATCACGGACATCTCCGACATCCTTCTCTCTCTCTCTCTCTCTCTCTCTCACTCTCACTCTCAATGTAATCGAAGCTAATGTACGAAAGATGGCTGAAAACAAATTTTTATGTTTCTCCTTTTCTTTTGCATATCAAAAGGTTTTTTTTCCAAGTCCAAGATGTCGACGGGAATGATATCACCACACCCCTCCATAACATACACACAGAATTAAGCACATAGAGGTAGTTATCGCTTTTCCCTACACAAGTTTTAAGATTACATAGATGACGCTACCAGAGGAAAAAAAAAAAAAATATTACCGAGATCTCGATGGCGTTTCTGCATGTCTCAGAAAGAAAGAAAAAACTTTTAGTGTAGTCTTTTTGCATTTGTGTTTCAGCCCCGAGCAAGAAATGGCGGTATGTATGTATGTATGTTCAACATACATATACGGCTGCTCTCTCGGCAGGATATATCCGAGAACGTGCTAGGGAAAAAAAGAAGCAAATATATCAGATATCACAGGTAAGAATTCTCAGCTCTACTAACTTTTTCCTCCCTGCGTATTGCATAACTTGACTAAACCCCAACAATAACTAGTAATGTCTCTGATTTATGTACGTTGTTCTGTTTCAAGTATAGAAAAGACAAAGAAAAAAGATGTCTTAAACTAAGGCGGCCAGACCATTCGGCCCATAACACATCGATAGGACGGGAATCTTCCCGAGCAAAAAAAAACTAAAAAAAACTCGACGGCGTTATATGTCTTAACCAGTTATCCATATATGTCTCTCCTTTCCCTCACGCCAACTTTACCCAATTGAGGGAAGGGTGTGCGAGTAAAGGGGCACTAGGGATAGAGAGAGACAAAAAGGTACTTTGTGTGATCGGCTTGTTTATTTTCCCATTGGCATTAGTTCCGAAAGATCTCACACCTCTCTCTCACCCCTTACCTTTTCGCCAATCTCATCTTGAAAACCTCGAACCGTCAAAAGCCAAGAACGATCCAGCACAAGCCACATTAACTTTTGCGAGATCTCGATAAAATAAAAAAACCGACCGAAAGAAAGCCCCCATCCCAATAAATCGCCCGTACAGACTTACACTACACACACTAGCCAATCTGACCGGTGCCAGAGACTTTTTTAGTGTCGTCGATCATCCGGGGAAATTTTGTCCATGGTTCCACGAGGCAAAGACTAGAAAAGTTCCCTTTCGCAAAATTAGAAAAGAAAAACAAAAAAAAAAAAAAAAACTCTTGGTCAAATGGGTAAAACGGTATAGTGTCGACCGTAGCGGCCGCCCACCAAGTCAGCCAGCCCGTCCCGGCACGGCTCGCAGAGATTTTCAACCATATCTCCAGAAAGTAAAAAAAGGCGAAACATCTTGGACCCTGTAGATCCCTTTTTTCATTTTTTATATTTCTTTGTTATTTCTCTTCTCCCCCAGAGAAATCTCAGCCGTTTGTTTAGCCCTCACCCCCCTCGGAAATGTCTTGAGCACAGACGGGTGTGGCTTGATAATAATACGAAAAGTAAGTTTTTTTTTTTTTTTTAAAAAAAAAAAAAACGATACCAACTAGTGTAGTGTACTGTATCCCGTAAAAAAAAACGCCTATCCCGCTTGATGGCTTGTTGTGATGGTTATGTTGTCAAGGATCAGGGGCAATGCACTTACACAAATCGCAGCGGTGAAGCGGCTTCTAGCACCTCTCTAGAACACGCCCAGAAATGGAGAGAGGAAAAAAAGTGAACTTGTGAGCTGAAGGCGGTAAGGGCATTAGTAGTGTACGACGGACCGTTGAGAGCTGATCAATAGAGGGAGAGAAAGCACGTTTTTAGAATCTCAAAAGGTTCTGGACCATGAGCCAACCATTGACAAGACGTCTTGGCTACCGTCGCACCTTGCAAACGAATAGTGCTGACCACTTCAAGATGTCTCGCGCAAGATATCTTGTATTGCTATGGATATAAAACGACGATCTCCCATTTCCCCTGATTTGACATCGTGTCTTGTGGTCCAATCCAGAGCCTTATTCAGGGGTTAGTATTAACCGCTAAGATCGGAAGACCTCGTTGGAGGCTCGGAAGAAATCGATTGGATGCAGCTCGCAAAAAATCCCCGTGGTGGACTTTTTTTTTTTAGCGGCTGGGGCGGGTTAGGAAATCTTGTGCGTGCCGTGATTGTCGAGCACACAAGTCAATGTCGTGACACGCAGCACAGCCTTTGCAGTCTTGTATGCAGGCACCAGATGTAGCCAGGGTTTGATGTGATAAGTAAGATATGTCTGTTGCCCCCAGAGTCTCTCGAAACACTTGGGTTGCACTGAGCCAGGAATCTCAGGAGGGGACCAATATTTCCTGCGGGATCGGATCTTGTCATTGTTAATGCCGCTCTTGTTTATCAGTTGCTGTTGTTTGGGGTGACGTTGTGGTGTTGCTATTCAAAGGGTGAGCTTGGGACCAGTAGTGATCCGGACACGCCCATCTTGGCTCGTCTGTGTGAGATGCGCCTCCAGATTCCCGAGATCAAGCGATTCCCTTGTTTTCTGCGCCATGCCCGTGCAGTTGAACCTCCCACAGCCTCCGTCATCGGTGACTTTTGCAAGACTTTGAGACGTCCAAGTCCACTGCAATCTCGCAGAGCTCCGGAAAATTCCTAACATGAAAGGTTTACGCAATCCGCACTAAGCGCTGCAGCGCTGGTTAGGCAATGGCCGCGACTGAAGTGACCCTACATGCCCCGCCCCCCACCGAAGAGAGGTGAGTGTCAAGGACTGATTTTTGCTCTCTCGCAAGCTGTTACCCCGAGGCGCTGCAGGGGATGGAGTAATATATGCCGATGTGGCAGGCTGCTTTTGTTTGCGGCCTGTCGTTGACGTGGTGTGCATTCATGGCATCGACGATTGCATGCAGTCTGTGCGTATACAGTAAAGATCTACTGTACCTGGCAGCCTCATTGTTTGTTGTTCGACACTTTTGACTATAACTGTTTGGGGATTTGTGGCGAGCCGAGCATGCAGGAGAGATGGAAAATGGCAAGGTGGGCGGTTAGGGGGTCGGCACTCGATCGAATCAGAGGACGCAAACAACTCCAAGAGTCGAGGTGCTAGCCGGGGAGAATCTGATATATCATTATCTCGTCCTCGAATTCGCATCCTTTTCCTCTTTTCGTGTGAGTCTTGATCTCAAACCCCGACGGACAAATCAGACTTGGGCGATCCGTGAGATGAGAGGCGTCCGCATACATCGGGGAATAGTTCTTTCTGTGTCGGATAAGATCTGAGATTCAAAAGGTCCGTGGTAGATGTTGGTGTGTTGCTATCGTCATTGACATAGCCAGAGCGGATGAGGGAAGCTGTGAGTAACTTTGTGGCGTTCAGGACCCGCCGATTTGGTACGGGCAGAGTGTCAGCCAATGAGGTTGCAGTATTGCCAGTGCGAACACACTGTCGGGATTTGGATGCTAACTAATGCTTAGACGAGGGATCCCCGTCTGCCGTCTGGGTGACCCATGGGGAAAATGCCGGGTGAGCAAACAAAGAACGAGTCCTTGAGTTTGACAGACGCCATCCCATCGCTTGGCGACTGCTTGATAAGGGTGCGAGTCTTGAGAGTTGACATTGTTTGCAAAGCTAGTAGATTGTGGATCTGATAGGTTGTGCAGTATTTGTTTGCGAATTTTTGTTTGCCTTTTAGCAAACGCACTGACACAGACTGGGCTTTTCGAAGCTGAAAGTCTCACGGCAGGCGGCAACTTCAGCCATTATTTCGTACACTGTGCCCTACACCCTTCCGGATCATGCGATCTACGTCCGAGATTCTGCGGGTTCATGTTGTTTGCGGGCTGGGTGTGTGTGTGGGTGTGGTCAGCACTTAATGAAAAAAGAGAACGGGAAGGTTTGCGGGGACGGGTTGTTTGTTTCTGACAAGCTTCAGCAAGGGATCAAAAACCAGGCGTTTGGCAATTCGGAAACCAAGGAAAAAAAAAAAAAAGAAACGAACCGAAACCTGTCGACCCATCACCCAAGATGACAGGGGATTTGGGAAAGAGAGACTTGGTGACAAGACACGAGCCCCCACGCTACTCTTAAAACTGCGGGGTGTACCAAAGTTAGCTAATCATATCTGCATAATTTCAATGACGAGTGGAAATCTCCTGTCTTTCATCACCAAAGAATCAGCCAACACTTTCATCGGCATCATAGCACGTGTCTCCCAGATTTAATAAGATGAGCCCTGGTGTGTCGACTGTTTTTTTTTTGTGTCGGTATTTGAATGGGGAATGGTTCTAGGTAACCCCATAAGAGAAAGGATGATACATCTCGATCACCGACGTCCGATATAGGTCATCTAGGGATGCAAATCGTTTCCTTTAAAGGTCTGAAACTGTTCTTGGCACCGCCAACTTACTTTTGGGCTTCTCATCAATAGTGTATATTCCCTCATCACATCATCGCCGTTGTCTTTTACCGTCGGGCACGTGTGCTTGTATGTATGTAATTACATGCTTATCTCGAAGCTTATGCCGCTCTTTACTCGCAGTTACATCTCAGTGGAGGTTTTCGCTTGCAAATTCTTGTACCGTGCTAGTGTTGATACCTGCATCCCAAGCCCATCTGCGTTCCTGGCGAATGGGGAGCCGATGGTGGGACCAGAATGGGATCGACCGCAACCAGAATGCTGGAATCACACTTGTCAAGGGTCTGTCAACCCAAGAATAAAGTGCTCGAGACTAATCAAAATAGGGAATCCGTCTCCCCAGCAGTTTTTCTTAGCAAAGCCCCGCTTCATGTCGACTTCACCCCTGGCTAATCGCTAAAAGCCAGGGTGTTCCTCAGGGGTGAGCGAGAAAGTCATTTGCCTTTGTCCCTCAGAATTATTGACGAGGTTTGAGAGTAAATAATGCAGTTCTCCTTGGCCTGACATGTCATATTTGTGCCCGCCCTTGATCAGTCTCGAATCCAGATTCCCAGTACACTCGACAGATCAAGGTCACGCGTTATCAGCAAAGGGGGGGAAATCCCACTGCCTCTCGCTTATTACCCTCCCTAGCTTCCTCTAGTCTATCCGGGGAAGAATGACAAGCGTACCGTAGGTCTGGGCAGCCGCAAGTGACCCGAATCGACGGGTCTTTTGGCTGAAACGACCTGGTCCACAACTCCACCCTCCCACTCAACTGCTCGACTGCCAGTCATCATCACACCGTGGCCAGCGTCGGCATTTTGGTCGATCAGTATGCAATGTTATGGCGAGATACGAGAGAGCCCAGTTCACGCCTTTCTCATTCGAGACGGCTCGCACATAATTGCCGTCTCTGCCCCGCTTAGTGTCTTGTGAAAAGTGTGATATATAGAGCTCTCATGCATATGGAACCCAACTCTGTTTTCCAAGGTCATGGTTGCGAGCGAACGACGACGGACTCAAGTCCCGGGACCACTCTAAACTCCCAAAACTGAAGCTGACTGGTCGCGGGTGCTTCCGGCGAAATGGCATCGCGTCGTGTTAGCGTATTGAGAGATCCGCACCCGCTCTCGAGCCAGCAATACACTACCTACACGCTACAGCAAGTCAACAGCTGTTCGTACCGAGGAATGTGATGTTGTATTTTACCAATGAGTGGCGTGTCGCAACGAGGCCTTGTGGAGTTACCAAAATGAATCTCCAAACCGTCATACGAAACGGATAGAAACGGTGGATACCGGTATTCCTCATCGTAGTAGGCGAGGTGCGTACTAATAAATTTTGCCGCCAGTGAGAATGCCGCGTTTTATGCAATTCATGAGGGCAGATGAGATGGTGACCCGGAAGGCTTCTGGCGCTCATGCTTGTGATGTCACGGAGCAAACCGTTCGCACAGTGTTTGTTCATCCAGCTCAGTCTGAGCGTACTGATATCCCAGCGCGACTTGCAGGGTTTCTTTTCCAGCTTTTGGGAAACGTGAGAAGAAAGTCACGGGGACGGAGAGTGCGAGTTCGTCCCTTGCATGGGCAGTTCGTTGCGAGAACAGATATGATGGGACCTGCATTGAATCCGATCGCTGTTTGACAAGGCGAATCTGCACATCTGCCGGCAACCACACCTCGGCATTTTTGCCAAAATGATGTAAGTGATGATTTTGTGACGATATTCCCATCCATCAGGGTTGAGCTACCACTGAGCTTCGTGTTTGTCGTTTCTTGGAGCTGATTGATGGAGCGAAATGGATTGCTATGATCCCCTGCCGTCCTTGGCGGTTATCGGCGGTTGCTCCGAAATGTGCCCCATGTCTCTCTTAATGTCTTGCGTTGGGAGTACAAACCGTCGGGGGATTTTTTAGCCTTTTCGAGAAGTTTTGTTTGGCATTGAGATGAAGAGCTATTCATAGACATGATTTGCGTCTGGTTTCTCTGCGTTTGTTTCCTCTCTTTTTTCATTTTCTCTGAATGGGAGGGGCAAAATGGAATGTGTCAAGGGAGCTGAACAGCGAGGGGCTGATTGGGCCGCAATAAATGGGTGAGAGGTCCAATGTTAATAAATTGCGGGATTCGCCCGTGAAATCGCCCGGATGCTAACAAACGGCGACAATGGCGCTTGCGCTTGTTACACATGTGTGGCGCGCCGCAGCAACGCACCGACCGTATTGTCGGGATTGCTGACTGCCGGTACGCATCCGTATACTGCGTGACTGCATACAATGGAATTTGTGGCGAGTATTTTTCTTGTGTGTTTTGATATTGAAAAGCTTGGAATCGAATTATTGATTTCTCGCCCGAGTGGCACCCGATATGCGAGGTCATGGAGTTGAAAGAGTTGATGAGAGTGAGACGGGAGTTCCAACTTCCAAGGTTCCACTGGATTGGTCCACCGGAAGCACAGGATGCAACTTCCTGAATATGCAATGATGGGATTCGGAGGTGTCCCTCAAGGTTGGTGGGGGGTTGATGGGGTTGATCCACTGGGGGAGAAGGGACAAGAAATTACCCAACAGGCACACCCATGGCCTGTGGCTTGCAGCATCTTGCCAAGCATCACCGCTGCTCTGGCAGAAATCTGGTTCTTTGGGTGACGCACGGTCTGCAGCACGACTCCTTGGGTCTCGTCGTTTCCCTTTTGGCAATAGCGCATCACTAAGACCCCCTGGTCGATGGATATCGAAAGAATGCCACACCTTTTTCTGAGAGGCCCTTGAGAGTGAGAAAATCCAAATTTTTCTTCTTTTTTTCTCCTTCAGATGTATTAGAAGGGGGAAAAGAAATACGACGTTGAGGAAGATAATGATGAAGCTGTTGTTTTAGAATTTTATCTTTCTCATTCTCAGACTGGCACCTGTCATCTGGTATTTTGAGTTTCGACTTTAAAACATGAGAAGGGTGGAATTAATTTAAATCAACCTCTTCTTCAACGTTGAGAGGGGTGCGGCTGCCAAAAACTCTGCCGCCGGCCGCCTGTCATCTCTTTCCGCGAAGCTCCCGTTTGTTGGTGGAGTCCAGCGAGTGGAATGGTGTCTCGGGGGACAGGCACCTCATCCATGAGGAGGAAGGAGACACCCGGAGATGGAGAAAGACGGGAATGGAAAGAGCCTGAGGAAGACGAGGAGGAGAAAAAGGTGACATTGACAAGGACATGGATGGATGTCAACCTGGAGGTCCCAGAGAGAAAGCCACAACTCCCACAACACCAGGGAGCACCACAGCATCACCCGTGAACCCTTGCCCCTGAACCATGTCTGTCTTTGTCTGTCTGGTACATTGCTCGGTGGGGGTCTGACAAGGTGTGGTGTGTACATGTACGAAGTACACGGAAGAGAGGGGGAGGGGGTGGAGGTCGGGTGGAGGGTGAATCCAAAAAGTATGTCACTTTGTATCTCTTCTCTTCTTTTCTTTTGTGCGTACTTGCTCCGTGCCCACCAGCCAAACTAGCGCCTTGAGAATATTGATATCCACGCCTCTGGAGTAGATCTTTGACACCCGGTCGATTGGTTCTACCCAGATCATATTGTGGCACACCCTCCCCCATGCTATCCTCGTTCTAACCCACCCCATCTCTGGGACTCGAGGAGGTACTTGGATACATTGATATAGACCCGTGCTGCCCCCTCATGTTCCCCACGTCTTTTCACCCGTCTGTATCTCTTGTCCGCCATCACTCAACTATACCATTATATATCTTCCACTTACACGCAGTATATATCTATCTACACGCACACTTGCCTCAACACAACGTACCAAACACCCACTCAGCCACGAGAACTCGCACAAAATGGCTCTCACAGAACAACTTCCTCCTCCGTCGGCTTGGATTCGTTCCAACGCTGACGATTACCTGATGGACACTGGCATGATATCATCAATGCCAACGACAACGGCAATTCCACGTCCTGGAATCTCCTCGCAGTACTTCCCAAGCATTCCATTCAGCCTTGCTCCTATCACGACCGCCGTGCCAACCCCTCAGTATCAGCCAGCTGTCTCCTACGCTACTGGCTACCCCTCATACAGCCCATCTCCTGTTCTTGGCTCTCCTTTCCGGGGCAACCATTTAGAACAGCACACGAGGCATATGTCGGTCGAACCTGGTTCCAATCAAGGACCCAGAAGTCCGAGACTCGGTGCAGTGTACTCTCAAGGAAACCAGCACACTTCAATCAAAGCCGAGCAGCACACATCTTCACCAACTTCAACCACCTCAGTTGTTCCAGAGCCAGCCAAAATCATTGTCTCTAATGTCCCTGTGGCTGGGGTTGAGGCCTACGAGTTTCACACCCCTCTGGACAACCTGATGAAAGCAGTCCAGGCAAATGGAACGGATACTTTGGAAAAGAAATCTGAGACCAAGCATTGTGATGAGGAGACAGAGGAGGCAAAGCCGATGGTAAGTATCAGGCCATCCCAAGTCAACTGGAAACTGGCAAAACTAACTTACTTAGCTCCAACAGTTGCTGTCGCCGCCTCGACAAGAGCAAGTGTCAAGACCGCGTAGGGGGCAAGCCACCACTTCCAAGCAATTTCAATGCGGCATTGCAGGCTGCAACAAGAGATTCGCCCAAAAGACCCATCTCGATATCCACCAACGAGCCCACACTGGCGAATCGCCCTACGTGAGTAATCCTTCTTCTGTCCTCAATGTTAGCCTTTGTAAACTCACAATGTGCTCCAGGTTTGTAATGCTTGTGGGAAGGGCTTCACTCAGCCGGGAAACCTAAAGGCACACTGGCGTCGTCACACGGGAGAAAAGCCATTCAAGTGCACTCTATGTGACAAGCGGTTTCCTCAGAAGGGCAATCTTCAGGCACACATGAGGAGTCATGACAAGACTAGACCTTTTGTCTGCATGCTTGATAACTGCAACAAGCGTTTTTCGGTCCGCGGCAACCTCAAAGTATGTCCCCTTGTCCTAAACAACAATCCTCTCGTAGAGCACTTACTCATTGTCTCGGCAGTCACATCAAAACAAGTTTCACGAAGAGTCGATCAAGAGGCTTACGGCGCGGTTCGAGACTATTTCCAACTGGGAGTCTGCATCATCAGAGGACAAGGAGATGTTTCAATACTTGGCGACATTATACAAAAACAGCAACAAGGGCATCAAGGGCCGTGGCAAGCGCCGGAACGTCGCTCTTCTCTCGCCCGCCCTTACCCAGCAGCCGAGTCCACCTCTCAGCCCAGAGTCCCCTCAACAGCATGGACTCCTAAATGCACCCAGATCCATGTTGCAACACCCACACAACCATCTGCACCCATTCCATGGCATCAGTCAACCTTCGGCCTACAGCATGAGCCGACCGCCCACCCTGATGACATCGTCCATTCGAAGATTCCATCCGGGAGGGTATGGCATGTATGACGCGGACGATGCGAGCGTGTCAAGCAGCAACCCAGTCACACCAAGCCCACACATGTACAGTGACGATGGCAGGGAGCTCGCTTTTGGAGACCGGATGTGCTAAACTACTTTGGTTCATTCTATCTTTTTCTTAAAACTATCTACGAGATTCATGGTAAGACGATATTGTTTTCTTTTTTTGTTTTTGTTTGGGTCGGTTGTTTCAACATCCTTTATCTCTTGCTTTCACTCGGCCGGGATTCATCTTTATACCATATTGTATTTTCATGATCTGTTTGTTTTTTCTTTACTCTTTTTGTCTCTGGATGGTATAATCGGGAGACGTTTTGGTCTATTGGGAGTGGGCTGTTTCATTTTTATCAAGCACAAAAAGCCAAAGGGCACATGTGCTAGGAGGGGAGCGTTGTTTTTGATTATTTTCTTTTTCTTCGGGTCGTGTCTGGTTATCTGCTTTGGGTCCATCTTGTTTCTTTTTTTGTTCTGTAACTTGTGTGCGTTTTATCGTTACAGGACCAAGGGGAGGAGGCTACAAAATATCGGCGAGAGTTTGTACAGATTGAAGAGTTCCTTTTTACCCAACTGTTGTATATTTCCATTTGCATATCTTTATTTACGGCGGATTCTAGTCCGCCAGGGAAGCATCTTTAGGGTGTCGGGAGGAGTCTACTATCAGGGTTTTGCATCTGGAAAGGGAGGAATCATATCATGTACAGCTTTGGGAATGGAGATGGAGAAAGGAGATTAGAAGAGTGGATAAAAGAAGTCCTCTTGCCACCACCCCCTGAAAAGAAAACTCGGAGAAAACTCCGATGCGTTTTCTATGGAAAGATTTTTCATAAAAAATAGATAATAAAATTAAATAAAAGAGTATTTTTACCACTCACAAATCACACACATACTTGGATTTTATCTTGAGTTATGAAACAAAGTGGCCAGACATGGACATAATAATCTCCCTAACCGGGGGGGAAATAATTGCCAATTTTCCCTTTTTGGAACTTTTTCCATCAAGCCACACACACACACACACACACACACACACCACCACCACCATCACCACACAAACATACCATGCCACCGGGTCACCACCCATGACCAGTTTTCTCAGGTGACGGTTTTATTTTTCTTTCCTTCTCCATCCGGAAGGACTATCCGAGTAGACACTTTTTTTCTTTTTTCTTTTGTCAAAGTTTCTCCACAAAGTGTCACTCTTGCTACAGGAACCGGCATACCGAATCTGGTGATATTGTGTGTAGTGTACTTGGTGTGATGGGTAAATAAAACCATCTTGGCATGTACCTGGTCCGTGCGCCCTCCATGACAAGGGGATGCTACAGTGTCAGAATGAACCACTCTCTACACCAAAATTGATGATTTTTCTATTCAATTTTGCAAGCAAA